>JAKTPV010000075.1:0-74336 GCA_030556335.1 Myxozyma vanderwaltii | reverse complement strand
CTCTCTCTCTCTCTCTCTCTCTCTCTCTCTCTCTCTCTCTCTCTCTCTCTCTCTCGCAATGTCTTAGTACTGCCCGAAGCTAACTCCCCTCTTATTAACAGCAGCACAACCCACTTCTCAACAAAACACCCAGGCTAGCTTCAATGCTGCTAAACTACGAATGGCAACACCAAAACTCACAAGTACAACAGCAGGTGCATTCACATTAGCTCCACTACGTCGAGATCTATCGATTTCACCACGGCCGGGTAGTGTAGGACCTCGTTCGGGATCTTCTGCTTCTGGATCGAAGCAAGGCTCAGCCGTGCCAGTATGGAACAAGAGTCAGGGTGAGTTCTTGTGTTTTTATTTTTCTCCCATAGCGATGCTGGAAATTGAACTAACAACGTTGCTGAACTAATAGCTCCAAAAGCGAGAAAGGATTTGACAGAAGAGGAACTGAAGAAAATGGGAATCCATCTTACTGGAAGTATCGCGGTTGATCGTAAAGACTCAAAATGGGATGATGTAAGTAATGATCCAAATTTATCCAGTTGATCAAGATCACTAAATTCTGTTTATCTAGCTCGATGACGATGATGAAGATTGGGGCGATACTATTGAATTCGGAGATGGTACGAAAGTCGTTCTTAGTCATGATCATCATGATCATCATGATGAAGCTAGTGAACCCACCCCCGAAACAAAACCCGAATCCGGAGACGCACAGCCTGAAAAAGCTGCAGCAAAACCTGCAACTTTAACGCAGACATCTCAACCACCGTCACCGACTAAATCAGGTCATGCATCACCTTGGGCTGCTGTACCACAAATTCAGCCTACCTCTCTACTAGCTCGCATGGCTGATAATGCTCATGAAAGTCACCACGCTGAAATTCAACACCATATGCGCGGTAGAGATTTTGGCAGAGAGTTCAGAGGGGATTTTAGAGATGGTCGAGACCACTTTGGAGGTGGTTCGAATTTCTTTCGTCACGAATTTGATGATAATTCTTATGGTGGCTACGGTGGTGGTGGTGGCGGTGGTGGTGGTTATGGTGGACGTCGTCACTATATGGATCACGAAATGCCAGCATTTGGCTCTGGAGATGCTCGAATGCCACAGCTCGGATCTGGAGATGCTCGAGGACATCCTGCTCCAATTGTTTTATCTCGAGATAGCATGGATTTTGATCGCTCATATGGTCCTCGACTATCGCATCAAGAATTGTTTAACGACAGATCGGGTCAAGTGGAACCTGTACGAAGAAAATCTATCAGTTCAAAGAAACCTGCTCCGCCTGTTCTAGCTGCCAAGGCACCTAGTGTTGCATCTCGAGAAGGGGATGACGAGCATGAAACAGCGTCAGTCCGTCGTGAATCAATCAACAGCTCAGAGCGTCGAATGTCTATACGATCTGCTGAAGATCGGCCAGCTTCCCCATCGCTTTCGGTATCAGCGGTGTCTGAGGATCACGCTAAATCTTCCGTCGTATCTGAAGACCATCACAAGTCTCCTTCATCTACTTTCAGTCAACCACATGTCGAAGGTGAACTGACTTCTGAGCCTACAGCTCGACCTCAGCATATTACTGTTAAGCAAGAAATGATTATGAAACATTCAATTGAAAATGCTAGAAAGCGTAAAGAAGAAGAACAGAAGCGTGAAGAAGAAAGGTTGGAAGCAGCTCGTAAACGCGCAGAAGAAATTGTGCGTAAGAAACAGCTGCAAATTCAACAGTCACAGTCAACCGGGTCGGTAACTTCATCAATTGAAGAGCACGCTCCTACAGAGACTACAAATTCTGCTATCAATAATGAGAAAACTCAGCAATCTCTGAATCTTCCGAAGAATTCTCCGTCTTTAGCTGCTACAAATAGATCACCCGTCATGACATCTGCTCGACCTCTTCCTACCGGCATCAAGAGCAAACGCAAGGAATCATCTGCCTCATCAGATGCTGAGGGTATTGATGCTTCTGTTACAGCTGCAATTGAAACTCTTATTTCTGAATCAACTGCTGCACATTCACCTCCTGCTACTCGTGCTGCGTTGTCCAAGCCTGCTTCTGGTCAGGCACCAAGCTGGGAAAATGATCGAGGGATGCCTTCTACTCGTGGTGGAAATGGCCCATGGAGCCGAAACGGATTACATGATCATGCGCGACCGCATCAGCAGTTTCGAAGCTTTAACGATAATGTCTGGGGACCTGTTGGAAGTACTAGCAGGTACCCTGCTCTCGACGGTGTTGGGAACGGTGCGGTTGTAGATCAAAGATCGTTCTTAGCTCACGGTGAACAACACCATGGCGGAAGTGCAAATCACGAATGGAGTGGGAAGACAAATACTCCTGCTCAAATGTCAGACAACTGGAGACGACGATCATTTGGTGCAACTTCAAAGAATCATGAAAGTGGATTGTCTGGTGCTTCTCAACAGAAAAATACGGGGCCAGTTTCTACGAACGATGCAATTACGTCATCTGCGCCCACGTCTGCAGCTCCTCATGCTTCTCATGCCAAACCTAATAGAACTGTTGCTCAACGCCCATCTCCATCAAGGAGTTTGAGCTTTGAGAATACACCAGGCGAAGAGCATTCATCGCCTTCACTGGGTGGGCAGCAATCAACTAGGACATGGTCTAGATTTTTCCCTTCGCCAAATCCAGGAAGTAATATGTACATGCAATTAAATCCGACTACGTCGCCGCCTATTGGTGGTGTATTTTCTGAATTGCCTGATGATTCTGAGATTGCAGCATTTAAAATTGATGGCAAAGATGACAGTTTGCTGTTACCACAGACTATTCATAATCTAACTGATGACTCTACTTCTGGGCAGTTGAAGCCTAAAGTCCATCTTCCACCTCCACAAGCAACTGCTGATATTACTCCTCATACTGGCGGAACTGATGGATATGCCAATGGTAGTAGTAGTCATGCTGACTCGAGTTCGGCGTATTCTCCGGAATTTACAGATACAGGATTTCCTCGCTCTCCTCAACAGATCCATAGTGCTAGTCTTGGAGGGGGACCTCTTGAGACTACATCGCGAGAAAGCTCGGGTAGCACATTGGGATATATTGGAGGTAAGATTCCTTCAATCAATGCGATTGAAGCTGTGCAGTCACGGATAGCAATGACTTTAGGACATAAGAGTAATGCGCCTGAAGGGGGTAAATCATTTGTATCTTCCTCTCCTACAGCTACTCCTTTGAAATCAATTGGAGAAGGATCAAAGTCTGTGCCGTCGTCGCCGAATATTAATCGAGAAAAAGGCTCTAAATCACCTTCACCGGCTGAGAGACCGATAACACTGTTGTCGTCGTATGTGATGCCGATTACTTCAATTGATGGATTTGAAATCCCGGATGATGTATCACCTATTCTTGCGACTGAGAAAGCACATTCGATTACGATTAAGCTTGGAGAGTATCCTACAGCTCAACTTCCGAGTACGAGAAAGAAGACAAGCGTTGACTCGCTTACAATTCTCACGAAGAAGGCTCCACCAACATTTCTGGGAATTGTGGCACCTGCTGTATCTTCAGCTTCACCCGCATCGAATCCGTTTAACCCTCAACGAAGAGGCGGCGGAAGTAGTGCTTATAAAATCATGCTTCCCGGTATGCGCGAACATGTATTAATACCGGTTGATGTCTCTGCGATTTTAGCTGCGTCTGGTTCTGGAAATCACCACAGTTATAGTACTGGAAGCGGCAGACGCGGTGATCGATCTGGAAGTTGGCCTACTCGAAGAGGAGCATTTGGAAAGTTATCAAGTGCAGTATCATCGACAGGTTAAGTGTATCAGTAGTATGAGGAGAGTAAAACAAAAGAATAGCGAAGGAAAGACAGAGATGAAGATTTGAAAGGGAACAGTATCGAAGAACATAGGTCTTGCGAGTGAGTAGGAAATAATAGTCGGGAATAAAATGGACTTATCTTACTGAAGTTACTTTGTTGATTCCTCTGCGTGTGTGTGTGTGTGTGTGTGTGTGTCTTTTAAGAGTGTTGAAAGGTGAAATGTGTGATTCAAAATAAAAGAAACTATTATTGTTATTTGAGTATTTGGATTGTCCTCTTATAAAAATGTGGGAATTTTAATTTCTTTTCGTGTTTAATGCTTTATGTTTATGTTTTACTGCTTTTTTTTTCTTTTTTTCCTTTTGTTAATTACGTATCATATTCTTTTCCATATATTTTTTTACTTTGTTTATTTCAACGCCTCAAAGTCTTTATTATTAAAATGATTTGTAATTTGGCTAATTCAATTAATTCGATCAAATAGTAATTTTTAATTGATTATAAGCAAGTTATATGCTTGATTGCAAGATTCTTTTTCAGTAGTAATATATATACAAATGAGGAGGAAATGGTGCTATTTACAATCTTTAAAAGGTAGTAACGCGTCTGAGGTTTTTAACGAGGTTTGGGTATTTAATTTCGGAAAAAGTAAACAATGAGCATTGTTCTCTTTCACGTATATACTTTTTAAATTTCTTGTAATTCCCACACGCTTATTCACTTGGTTGTGCTTTTATTTGTGAATAGGAAAAAATGAGTTATCGAAAAGAAGAACAGCGGGTTATGGCATGGAAATCTCCAGACGCGATTTATGAGAAGAAGAAGAAGAATAAGAATGATGGTAATCTCAAGAGAGCGTCATTGCCTATTCACGCCATGTTTACAGACACATTAAATACTTCAACCTCTCCTCACGTATGATATTTTACACTTAAAAGCAGGATTTATTTTTTTTTTGAATTTGAATTTGTTAGTTAAAATTGATTATTAGCGACGACATACTTTGAGCTATGTGCAAACTACACATTCTGCATCGTGCCAGAAACCCGTGAAACCGATACCTGAGAATAGAAAGTATCTTACGCAGGAAAATGTTCCTAGATATATGGAAGCTACAAGTGCATCTCGTGCAAAGAGCGTTTCTGTCGAGTCTTATAAATCAAGAGAGAATTCCAGAATGTCATGTCATAGATTAAATATTAATGCAAAATATCCTTCGGTTGTTGGAACTAAAACGACGAGGAAATCGGTTAGTTTATGATATAGTTTGGAAACCAAATCTATTCTGATGTATGACTGATAGGATAAACCTTCTGAATCTGGCCAAGTGGTTAAACCAACTCATAATGTAATCAAACCAAACGTCTCAAGTTCTATTATGAAAGCTACAGAGAACTCGTCAAGTAAATCGTTAACTCTGGATATTGATCTCAGCTTTGTTACCCAAATATGTGAAGAGCTTATACATAGTAATATTTGAATACTCTGGTAGTTTGAGATTAGTGACTTTTTTTTCCGTGTTGCTGAGATTATGATAGTGGTTTTCGATGTATGTCTTGTTTATGAAGCTTGTACACTCTTGATCTTTGAAATACACTATGAATATTAAAGAAAGCGTTTACCAAGGTGCTTTACTTATTTAAGGTCTTAAACTTAATCTACAGACCACATAATAATCTTTACATCAGACTTTATGTGAAGAATCATATACTTTAATAGTCATTACATTATATTTTTTCTGTAATTTTTACTAATATGAAATTCATTAGCTATGGATATTGGGAAAGACTCTTACTAACAAAAATAAAAACTAAAAAAAAAAGAAACGCAGTTTGTTCTATATGTACCCAGAATCTTCCTGCTTAATTACAAACTTCGTATCCACTCTAACCTGATAATATAGTAAACGTCTAGCTGATATCCTGATTTATTTTTGAATATAAAAAAAAGAATGCGTTAGAGACTCTTATTACTATGTTGATATATAGTAGTATCAGAATGACAATTTGGGTCAGATTTTTTGATTCCGAGAATTGCCTTTGCCTTAGGCTGCTTTTGACCTGCCAGTACTGCAATATCGCGTTGATGTTCGACGAGAGAGCCAGATGAGGAACAAGATGATTGAAGTGAAGCAGCAGATTGTGAATATTGAGAATAAGAGTCATGAGAGTGTAGTGATTGATATGAGGATAAAGACGACATGCTCCTGATTGAATTACCGGAGGGCAGACACCCATTCGATAACAACGGCTCGTCGTCTTTGTTTGAAGAGAATGGAGAACGAGGCCGCTTGTGTCCAGTCAAGCGAGAAGGAAGCGCAAGTGACATCAAATGCATAACCTCTTTTGATTTTGAAAATGCATGTTTACGAATTTCAACGTACTCAAAAGACGTACAGAATGGAATATTGGGACATGGAACTGTGGAAACAAGTTGAAGTTGACCACTGATTGGATTCGTTGACAAGAGGTTCCGGCACATGAAGTCCAAAAGATGCAATAATGTATATACAAATGCAATGGTATACTACCAAACTAGCTATACAGCCCTCGAGAGAACACTCTGGTTATTTTTATAAAGTCCCCGAAAGTGCCATATTGTATTGAGGCTGCCTGATCGGGCCCATTAGTTGCCCTAACCCGATAGACTTTTATATTCCGGTTGAGGCCTTGTCTGTGCAACGAGGAAGCCCCTTCCGTGCGCTTGTTTCAATTCAGTTGCTACGCAGGTGTAATAGAGAGGATTTGACTTGTTTACTATCTGTGTTTCTGTCTGCGAATCGCAACACGGCCGAGTTGCGGTTCCTCGACAGTCACGTGAGCATGCTTTTGGAATCACCTGAAATAAGTGCGAGAAATCACGGATTTGCAGTTCTCAAACTCATCTGCGGCGCTCTAAAAGCTCGTGCAAAGACGATGAATCTATTTTTCTTATCCGATTACAATATCAGCTTTTAATCTAAACTTGTTGATTGTTTGTGTTGTTGTTTTTATATTTATTTTAAGCAAGTGTGGACAAGAAATTGGAATACGATTTTGCTTGTATTTTAATTTTCTTTAGCAGGGAAGACGTGTGTCTGCTTGTAAGTGTGTTTGAACTGCTACTTGCATTTTAGTCATTAACAAGGTGTTCCAACTTGTTCAGTGTGCAGTTATAGTCTAGAAAAGAGGTTATAGTAGGTTCATATCAAATGTTTATAGTCCTAAATCTGTGTATTCTATTCAATACTAACTAGAAATAGTGACTATGGCTGACGCTGCATCGTCACTCGACTCACGCACAAATAATTATAGTCTGGGAAATGTGTTTAAGACTCTCACGCGAGGACTTAAATCGTCATATACTTCTGCCGCAAGTGAACAAAAAAACATCACAATATCAATAGGTGATCGTCGACGAAGCAAAGTTGCTGGGGTCGGTCTGGCTGATTTAACTGCTCGTGTGCACAATGAAAGTCCCGAAGAGCGGATTGCTGCTGCGGACGCAATCGCTACGTTGATCAGAGTGACTACTGTTTCTGACAGTCTTGTTGAAACGTGGTACGCTGCTCAAGATATGCTTCTGCTGGAGAATCCTCTGGAAGTAAGATACGCGGCATGGCGTTTGCTGAGCGTTTGTATTGCTTTCGATGCTGACGATGACTCGTTGTCGGTAAATAAACTGGTGTATTATCGGACAATTGTCGAGCGACCTGTGGGAGATGACTTTGATTTACAGCTCAGTGCTTTTAAAACTCTTACTAAAGACGGTCGAGAGCTGCCGGTTTTAGGACCCTCTGAAAGTCCATTTGTGCTTATTCTTTCAACCTGGCTGCGCGTGATTTTCAAATACGTCGAGAAGGCTCGCTCTACCAAAAGCAGTGATTTACAGGAGAGTGAGAAAAATTTGCGATCGCTGTGTTCGTATACAATCAACGTTATTAAATTCAACTATTACGCTTTTGACGAGAAGGATATCGTTTCACTGTTACGCGATATTCTTAATGTTTGTCGTCGTTCATCGAGTAAATCGGATACTGTTGAGGGAATCGCAATGATCAGTACGCTCACTGTATATGGAAACTTACCAATATCTATGCTTCAGCCCAGTATAGAAACTCTGTGCAGTGCAAGTATTGTTGTCCCTGAGCTCCTTAACTCATGCTGGGATGCTGTTCATCATCTTGTTAATAGTCACCTTGCTAATAACACAATCGTAGCACTCTATACTGTGCTTCGAGATAGTAAACCTAATCGCAGCAGTGCTGTGAAGGGTTCAATTGCATTTCTACAGAAACTACTTGCGCTAGAACCAGAAAAAACAAAGACTTATAACTTAACTGTCAATTCTGTGATGAAATCATATCATGCAGCTATGAAATACCAGGATAATATTTTTGTTGATTTAGCAGTATGCCACAGTTTAGCTGATTTTATGTTAAACGATGAGGCGTATAACACAATCAGCTATGACGATTTTGAGTCCGATGATTCTCCTTTACTTGTAATCAAACATTCGGCACATCGGGTAATCTTACCTGTTGATGGTGTTGATGCTGGTGCTATCACAAGAGAAATTGAGGCCTCAAATGCTATCATGACTTTTATTCAACAAATCATGACAAAACTCTATTATGTCTATACGTCTGAAACTTTCTTTGGTCCTCCTGAGAAATTGATGAGTTTTTTCCTTCACGTGAATACATATGCTCATCAAGAGATTGCTGAACTCGTGATTGATTTTTATGAACGTGAATATTTATGTTATCCTTCATCAAGCGGTTGGGAAGATAATTCTAAAGCTTTATTGGATGCTTTTTTCGGAAATCAAGCTAGATCGTACTCGTTACGTCTTCGAGTTATGCGCCATATGGTTTCAGTATACAAGATTGCAAAAGAAGTGTGTGAAGAGGAAGTTGTCGATCGATTTCTCCAACGGATTTTCGACACAGTCGGTATGGAAACTGATATGAATATACTTGCTCAAGTAGTTGATTTTGGTGTCGAAGTCGCTATAACGAATAGCACTGATGCATTTGAGAAACTTATCGAGAATTTTTATGACTCTATGATTTTACAAGCGGCAAGATTACCAAAACCTCGAAACTCTCTTGATATTGATAACGAAGAGTTTACGTCATCTGAAGCCATTTCAACTGAGAGATATACCGCGAAACCATTTCCTCATCCTTCTCGATCTACAAATCCTTTACTACCGCGAACTCGCTCAAATTCTAACGCAAAACAGCGTATCGCGCCTGCACCATCTAAAAGACATACAGCGAGGAAAAGGCAGGTTACTGCATCGCAGATAATTGCGCGTGCGTTTGTGATTATGTTTGTAAATGCTCTTGAAAAATCAGGGGAGAAATGTGGAATTTTGTATCGGCAATTACTCCGAATCGCCCGATCTCCGTCAGATTGGGACTCAGAGACTATAATCATTGTATACAGACTTCTGTTCCGACTAAGGGTTAATTCTGCATCGCGTGTAATGCTAGTACATCCAAGCGATATGGATGGATTTGCCGAATCTTTGGCCCGACTCAGACCGACTATGACTGCAGAGGAACTTGATGAAGCGGTTTGGGCATACCCTGAAAATCCATTGATTCTCTGTGTTCCCCTTCCACCGCGGGCAAGTTACTTTGTAACTGTGATGGGCAATGATACCAAATTACGTTTTGAGGAAGAACGGGATGTTTCTGAAGGGCCTGAATCACTGCAGCGCGGTTCTTACGACGAATGCATTATAAATCGTAAAAAGGGAACTTCGATATTAAATATGTCATCTTGGTTGTCTATTGTTACCGACCAATTAAGAGAAGGAGCCGATTGGGAGATTTATTCATTTATTCTAGGACATATGGCTCCTCAGATCTCCAATGTGCAGCTCTTTGTATCGTCTCGTGCCGAGATGCAAGGATTACGATCAGTTTTATGTGATCAAATAGCTGTTAAACTTTCTCAAACTAGAACTGGAAGTCGAGTGACTCGAGCTGATATTCAAGTTGTTTTTGTACGATCAATGTCATCTGTCATTGCTTATCATAGCTTTTTTTCAAAAATTGATCAAGATACAATTGTGAAGTCTGTTCTTTTAGGACTTGGAGGTCATGAAAAAGTTGGTGCTGCATCAGTACACTGTTTACTTGTGTGTTGCCATGAGTTTCCAATCTCTATCAAACGTGTGTTATCTCAAGTTTTCACATTTTTCCAGACAAAGATTACAAATTCTGCGTTAAGTGTTCACATTCTTGAATTTTTATCAGCATTAGCTCGTATTCCTTCGTTGACGTCAAATTTCACTCAAGATGATTTTAAACGAGTATTTGCAATGGCATTTAAATATGTCGAACACGCTAATGATATGTCTTCAACCGTTGCTCCAACTGAGGGACAAAATCAAAGTAACAGAGTTTTATCGCAATATCTGATTGCTCTTGCGCACAATGTTATTACGGCATGGTTCTTAACTATGAGAATGAATGATCGCCGTGATCTTGCGCCGTTTATCGCTCGTGGTTTGTTATTAGCTAATGGGAATGGTCCTACTACTATGCTCGAATCTGGTGTTCAATCGCGACCCAGAGATGAACGCACTTGGGCATCAATCGATCTTATTACAAGGTTCATGTACTCTGATGTGGAATTAAAAATGCATCAGGTATTCTCTGGCGTGGGGAACAATAGATCAAAGAAAGATGTAGTGGGAAATATCTGGGTTCATGGATTGACTATTATTTCAATTGAGTCACAGTTGAAAACTGGAGTTTCGCAAGTAGTAGTAAGACGACCTACAGGAACGACGTCATTCAGTTTACTAGCTGATCACAGAATGCTTCCAGCATGGAAAGATCTCCCAGATACTCCAATCGCACCATTACCGGATTCTTTATCACCTGATGATCAACTTGCACTTTTACCACCATATTTCATCACGGAATTAGTTGCGCCTCCAGAGTTTCAGTCGAAGCTCACATTGACATTGATTCCTAACCCTTCCGATCCACAAATTGTTCGTGCTATGCAAATGTTTGATCGTACTCCAGTAGTCGAATTTCATAAAATCGGAATTATTTATATGGGTTTGAATCAGACTTCTGAACAAGAGATCTTGGCTAATGCCGTTGGCTCTAAAGCATATCTTGATTTTCTTGACGGAATGGGACAATTAATCAAATTAAAAGATAATAAGCAAGTTTATACCGGTGGATTGGATACCGAGAACGATGTGGATGGTGAATACGCCTATGCGTGGAAAGATAAAATTACACAAGCTATTTTCCATTGTACTACACTTATGCCTAGTCGCAGGAGTAGTACACAACGTGAAATCATTGGCGGTAGACACGGATCAGCAGAAAGCCTTGGTGAACCTCTTTATGATGACGAAAGTTTATCAAATAAAAAGCGACATATCGGAAACAACTTTGTCAATATATATTGGAATGAATCAGGTAAACCGTTTGAATTCGATATGATGAAAAGTCAGTTTAATTTCATCAACATTGTTATTTCACCTCATACCAAAGCCGCTTCTTCATTTTCTCCCAGTTCTTCGGTTGCATCTGCACTCTTAGGAACAAGTAGCGGCGGAACTGAAGGATTTGATTTTTTCAAAGTTAGAGTTTATTCAAAACCAGGAGCGGATAAAACTGCAGTATTTGTACCTGCATCACACTTGAAAATGATTAGTAAAAACTCTTTACCTTTCTTTGTCAGAAATATGGCTTTAAATGCAGATATATTTGCTGTCGTGTGGCATATGGGTCCCGGAGATGAATATTTAAGTAATTGGCAATATCGAGTACGGCAAACTAAAACTTTGAAAGAAAGAATTGATAAGATGGTGAAGAAGGAGAAAGAAATGGCAGAAAACATTGCTAGTAGTAACGCTATTATTTAAGAAGGGTTATTTTTATTTGTATATATATGAGTTTATGTTTATAAAAGCAAGGCGTTAGTTTTTTTATTTATGTTTTTCAAATATATTAATGAAGTTTATTTATCCTTTTAACTCCGGAGCCGTGATTGTTTTTACCAAATTATATATATACACGAAAATTGTAGAATTTTAATAGACCTTTTTCTGTTTGATTTTTTATTCAAGTAATTTCTCGTTTGAGTCAGTTTCATGTTGCTTTGCTAACCGCAAGAAATCTGCTTGTTCACGAATAGTTAATCGCGACCAAAGCGTTTCAAAATCAGCATCTTTAATATCTATGCCTTGCATTCGGTCTTGTAAATCTTTTCTTCTTATTTCATCTTCATCGTCATCTTCTTCGTCGTTGTCATCGTCAGATGCTCTATTTCTGTTATCGTGTTCGTCCTCTTCGTCATCATCACTATCTAGATCATCGTCTGATATACTCTTGATTGCGAATTTTTCAAAATCTCCTAATGGATGTTCTTCTGCTTCCATTTCATATGCATTAATTAATTCTCGAAGTTTTATCTTTTCTTCATTGTTTTCAGTACCTGCATCATTAATCGTGCTTAATACACCTCGACTTTGCTTATCCCTTATACTCCTCACAGAATCCTCTTGAACAGCAATTTCGTCACGCTTAAAAGATGTAACGCATGGTGCATGATCATTGGATCGATAACATGAAAGTGAACAATAATACTGTAAACAACGTGGACATTGATATTTTCCTAATTTTTTTAATGTACAAAATTGACAGATTCGAGGATTAAATGATGACTCGACTGAATTTTGAATATCTGTGTTAAGCGTGGCGAGTATTGATGATGACGATGATGATGATGATGAAGAAGTCGTCATTTTGGAAAATTTGTATTTGACTTGTAAATACTAGCTTTTCGATATCCTATAATTGATTATACATAAATACAACATAGAGTCAACATAGATTCTACGATATTTCTCGTACTTTCAACAATATGATTGGAAATGCGGTTTATTTTTTTCTCTTGATTTTCTTATTTTTGTCTATAATATAATTGGCCATCGGATTAGGGTTAATAAAATAAACGACAGGCAAAAAATCTATACAAACAATTGATTTAGTAACAAAGAGATGCTGTCACGGATTATAACAAATTCATATGCATAGAATAATTAACAGACAAGGATAAGTTACGGGCATATCAGTGTTTAATGTTTTAAATTTGCAGAACGGAGGTGGAATGCCGAAGAAAATGCAAAAACATATCCAAACAAATTATCTAGGCTTGTCGTGATGTTTAGGAGATCTTTTCATGAGTTAACGTCATATTGTGATAAGATATAAATGTTATTTAAGGCAAGATACAAAGGAAATGTTGAAATTGATATAGTAGTGAATGCAGATAGTTTACAGACTCTGGTTGATACGAATAATTACGGCCCGCGAATTGTCGTGGGAAAGCCAGATACCAAATCAAAATCAAAATGCCTCTAAGCATTGAATCCAGTTTTAAAAAACCCGTTAAAATAAGGGAAAAGAAACAATCTATCTGTAGATGATAAATTACAGCATATGTTGATGATTGTAAGACGCGGCTTTGACGCGTGATTAGAGAAGGGTTTTCCCCGCTTGATTTAAATTGTTAAACACAAACATGAATTCGAACGCGATTTCGATTCTGACTGATCTTAGTTTATGTAAACAAAAACGACTTTCGTAACATCTACGCATTTCTTTCCACTAGTCACTTATTTTGAGTAAAAAACAGAGAAAGAAAAGAATATTGTCGGTTTTCTATGAATATTCTATTGTTGAAAATTTATCTCTTTGTAAAAATGATTCCGAGTTATATGAAAGCAACTAGCGCGTCAGCTGCAAAAGCAGTTATTAAAGCCTCAACATCAATAAATCTTTCAACATCTCCTGGTGTTAGTATTGGCAATAATTTCGAGAGAATGTTTTAGTTAATAAATGTAATAGAATTCTACAGCCAAGGATCCGCCCAATATGAAAGGTTCTCGTTTACCAGTACCAGTTCGGGCGAGACATTCCACTAGTTCACTGGCAAAAAACTCCTCGCAGCGCAAAGATTCTACAGAAAAGAAAGAGCATATAGAAAAGAGAGCTCTTACAGAAAGCAAGGCAACTAAAGCGAGTAAAGTTTCTGCAAAAAACAGCACCTTGGCCGAAAATATAGCTCTGAAATCAAAATCTACTTCAACAGCTGAGAAAGTAAATCAGCAAACTTCCACTGTCAAAAGATTAGAATCTGCGTTATACGACCTTGTAGCATCTCTTACTGCAGTGGAGTGGACGTTTCAAATCATGCTCATTATGATAATCATCTTTTGCCCAAGACCACAGCTTTGGTCGTTTAAAAGAGCAAGAATCTTATATTCTGCACGAGAAAATATTATTAGTGCACGGCAGCGTACGTGCCAGATTATTGAAAAGCCGGAAAATTCCTGTCCTCTAAGCGTCGACTCTGCAAGATCCACCAAGAACTCTGCACAGCAGCAGATATCTGCTCACAGTAGAAATTTGGTAAAATTTAAATTTCGGCAGAATAACGTGAAAATTAATGCTAATGCCATTCATTACTAGAATACCGGTTTTCGAAATGCTAATGCCGTCTCCCCGGAAACTGTGAAAATCCTTGCACCCTCAAATACAAAACAGATTTTGATTACTACTACTACCACTACAAATCAGTCTACTACGACTGTTCGAGTTCAAACAATTACACCAGTGCCAAGTGAGCTTTCTGCACCGGACAAGACATCAATATCCCGTATGCCGAGGAAAAGGAAATTTTGTGAAATACCCTGTAAGAGATGTGGAAAACCAAAGGCATGTTAATAGCAAAGGCCGCATATCTGTGACTTTGCATTCTGTGTTATTTTTTGTAAAATCTTTGCTTTATCATTAATCTCGTTAAGTTTTAACTGCATATTTATGACTCTTAATACCCTCTTACGTTTCTTTTAATGACCGCTAGAATCCTTGAAAGCTTCATATACATTGCTCTTACAAGAGCAATTACAATGTCTTGATAGAAGTGTTTCGGAAACCAATTTTTACAGAGAGTAAATACAGACTTGTATAACCATCATTCATTCATTATTTTTATAGAATTAGTATTTCCAATATTGACAATTATTCATAATAACTGTATTCAGTAATTCTAAAATAAGTAAACTAAAGCTAAACAGTAATCACAAAAGTTAAAAAACAAAAACAAAGTAAAAAAAAAAACAATGTTAATTAGTCGACGAGCAATTACTTGGGTATAGAGAGCCACGTTTGGATATAGGAAAGTAATTAGCAATTGCATTTGGCAGGTTCTTCGAGGTGCTATTTTCGATACAAATGCAGTTAGTGAATGCAGAAGTACCTGCGCCATTTAAAGAGCTACCTGCTGCTTTTATTGCATGCATGATTGAGTCTCCTTCTGTAATAGATATAGACCGTCTAAATCTCTTTTGTGTTTCAGGTGAACAAGATCTGTTGTCTGATGAACGTTTTTTCTCAGTTTTAGAATTAATATTGACACAGGATTCGGATAAATCATGATCGGGACTCTCTCGACGTATCTCTAAGTCGCGAAATTCTTCAGTATCTGATTTCACAGAGAAAACACGGTGAGACATGGTGTTGAAATATGAGCAATTACGGCGAGTGCTGATGCCGGTATTTGAAGGAAATTTACGCGCGAGAGACGGTGATGAATGGCAGTACACTGCAGATGCCGATGAGGCTACAGATGAGTACACAGCCGGGGAGCCAGCACTCTGAGGATACTCTACCAGCGAAGATTCATATATATCGTTGGTGGAACATTTTGGACATTTTGTGCTCTTTTCAGAGTCATTTGACAAAGTCGAAGCTCGAGATGGAGATTCCCGATGAGTAATAGCAGATTTTAATTGCTTTAATGCTTCAGTAGTGCGAGGAGAGGCAGGAGTAACATAAAGTTGTTGCTTATTGGTATCAAGTGGCTGTTTCGGTGTTAAAGGTCCTTTGTAAGAGGTATACGTGAAATTCTTCATATTTGTATCAGGAAGCTCAGCTCCATCGGACATGATTGGCATAGTAACGAAGAAGCGTAGAGGACTGTGAAGTGGCTTTGGAACATTGAGAATTTTGTCCATTGCTGCAACGCGAGCAATCTGATGCCATTTATTTTCCTCACGACGACCGACCGGACAGATGTAGACGTGGCCACAGGTGATGACATTATTCTGTAGGAAAGCAAGATCGCATACAGAAGGAGGTCGAAGAAGAGCGTCAGAGCCAAATGCGATGTCAGTCAATCGCGAGTCTGATTCAGAAAGCTTGACGCCAGGAAATGCGTAAGATCGCAGACCAAAGGCATGTGCGATATACACAGAGAGGTCTGTAGTCAGCGCAGAGGCAGCAGCATCCAAGTCAACTTTCATATGACACTTGAGATATGGTTGCAACAGTGAGGGCATTACAGCGAGAGGTATGGTATTCGTGAGAATGGCAATAGAAAACAGAGGTGGAAGAAGTACAAGTTCAAAGGACTGTTTTGAGCGGAAGTCTGCTGCATGGAACTCGCAGTAAGAGGGCATTTTGAGGAAGAAGCAGGCAATTTAGATACGGGCTGATCGCGCTCTGTCGCGCCGAGGACTCTTTCCAAGACAAGACGCAGATATGACCGTGCCAGGTATTCGCAAAGCATGCAGTGTACACCCTTCAGGCATAACACGTAGTCATTACCGGTAATCTTCCGCTGTTACAGCGACCACGGAAACTGAGATTATCACGAGCGGATGATGATGAGACGAATGCTGACGGCGTATTGACAAAGATTGTGCCCCATTCCTTGCGGCTGTTTCAAACATGAGCGGCTTACCGGCAGCCGGAGCCGGACAGAAGTTCGAGTTATACAGCAGAGAAGAGAGATGAAGAGGCCGCTTATATTTGGATGTTTACAGGACAACAGCATTTTTTGTTTGTCAAATATAAACCAAAAATAACAAAGCAGTAACAGCAATAGCGCAGACATGGAAAATCACGGGATCCGCCGGCGATAAAGAAAAGCCAGTCAGCCCTGTGGCCGCGGCTAGGGTTAATAATACGGGTTAGGGTGTTTTGGCCCTGCGGATTATTACATAACTGGCCCGCCATCTCTTGCCTCATCATCCTCAGTATTGACTTTGTTCCCCATACAAAACCCCTCCGTTTGCTACTCCTCCTTTTCCCTCTCCCCCCCGAAGCCTTTTTTCCATGGACGTGCGGCCTCTGCGAACAGATACTGTCATGACTGACGACCGCCAGCCTTTACCTGCAGCGCCTTTGCCCCAGCAAGGTGTCGCGGACCAGCTCGCGGCCGCAGCCAGCGCGCAGCCCATCTCCCCCACTGCACAAACATCAGCCGGATCCCAGTCGCCCTCAGAGTCGGGTGTTCCTCCAGTTGGCGAGAGCTCGCGACACGGCAGACAACTTTCGACTTCAAAGCGCGCGGCACAAAACAGAGCTGCCCAGCGCGCGTTTCGCCAGCGCAAAGAATGCTACATCAAGGACCTCGAGTCCAAGGTCGACGAGCTCAAGAACTCCAAGTCCATGATCGATAGCTTGCGCGAGGAGAACCTGCAATTGCGCGACTACATTCTCGCACTTCAGTCGCGCCTCATTGAGCAACCAGGTGTTGGTGGCAGCGGCAGCGCTGTGCCCACGCCTCCCGCTGTCTACGCCCGTCGTCCACTTGACTTTATGCACGACAGCTCTCTCCATGACCAACACGGTTCTGCCGCTGTATCCCTCTCTGACATTGGCAAGGATGAGTCAATGACTGAAAAAGCGCGTTAAAACTACTACTGGCTCGTTTGAACTGCTGTCGTGGTGCCCCTAAGGTTATTGTTTTGATTGCCGGATTGCTCCCGTCGCCTGATCTCGAGCTAAAATCTCTCTAGTTTTTTTTTCTTTCACTCCTACTTCGTTTGTAATTTTTGGGTTTTGGTGTTATTTGCTTTGTCTCGCAGCTGCGATCTAGCCCGCTACGTTGTGTCCCCTCTCGGTCGCGTTCTCCGCTTGGCTGTTCGACCACCTCAACAACACTCTGCTACCGCGACCGTTGACGACGAAAGCGCCTTGTACTTTTCTAGTGCTCGCCTATGCTATCAGCTTTGTTGGGCATCGATTGTCATTTTCCTCAGTTCTTTACGCGTCGCGCATTTATTCTCGGGCAGTTGTCGCAGTGCTTTGGCGGACGCGGTGTATTTATACATGTATTTTTATCTTGATGTTTCGTTTATTTGCTTTATGTTCCGGGATGCTACAATCAGGTACTACAGTTTACTTTTACATATTTATGCGCAAATTTGCTCTTCACTTTCCCGAAAACTAGCCTTATCCTGATCCCGCTTGGGATGTTTACATTTTCTCGTAACCCGATTTGTCAGATCAACATAATCACTTTTCGCATATCTGCCATGTCATTTGTGCTCTAAGCGATTACGCAATCGGTGATCACGGGCGGCAGAGGTTTAGGGTTTAGTCAGAACCCGCGTAGAAACCCACTAAATTGTCGAAACAACAAACACGAAACACAAAACAGCCATCGTGTAAACACAGTGTCTGCACAAGTTATCACGATCTCAACACCGCTCCAGCACGCCTCTTTCTGATCCGTTGCGCGCAACAAAAACGCGTGCAGGATAACTGGTGTTTGGTAGCGCTTTGTATTTAGTTTTATTTCTGTTATATGCCTCATATTGCGTGGAATCAAAAGTAATGGAGACTATGGATTATTCGCCGATTAACCGCTCTTCATATCGCGGCCACGAAAGTCCTATGGATTTCTCCTACAGCGGCACAGGACCCATTGACACGAATTCGCCGTTCAAAAAGGTGCCTGGGTTGCCAACTCCGGCGCGAAATTCAACCCCTGGCAGCTGGTACTCTCAGACTGAAACCCCACAGCAATCACAGCAACCGCCTGCTACACCTTTCTTTACCGCTCGCACAGAAAATGCCAGGCCTCAGTTTGGTGGATTTAATCAGCCAGTGACAAGTCCACTTTTTGACCGCGGAACCCAGTTGAGGAACGGAGAAAACTCCCCAGCCGGTAGTCCTATGGATGAAGATGTTGTCATGCTCTCGTCTGGTGCTGCGACTCCGACGCCCACCAGAAGCCGCGATGTCAAAGAGAGCAATGCTAAAGGAGAAGATAAAGAGAACGACCTGTCATTTTCTGGAAAGATTATGCGAGCAGTTCGTCGTAATTCATCGAGCAATAGTCCTTTATCAAAGCTGTTTTCCAAAAAATTCTCTCCACCCAAACAAAATGGCAAGCGAAGACAGAAATTCAACCAAAACTCCGACTTTGACGAGGATGATGATAACTACGATAGCGATGACTCTGAATGGTCTGATAGAGTGATTGTCAAGAAGACAACTGTGGTTCGATCGCCTCGGAAAACGTCGTCAAGCATGAGATCAATCTCTCCAAGAAAGGCATCACGCACGATTTCAGGCACATCTGCGCCCGCTCCTACAAACACTTCGCTGTTAACTGTACTATCTAGCCATGATAATTTACCTTTTGTGTTTGCTCAATATTTACAGTTAATATTTAACGTGTTTCTGGTCCTTGTTATGCTCTACTTGATCATGACATTTGTTTTGATGGTGCGAAGTGAGGTTGGCCATAAAGTTGAAGAATATACTCAAAAGGCTGCTATAGAGATTGCGTTATGTACCAAAAACTATTTAGAAAATCGTTGCACTCCTGGTATGCGGACGCAGTTCACGGAAGTCGCTTGCTCAAACTGGCAGAAATGTATGGACCGCGATCCCTCTGATGTCGGACGAGCAAGCGTGAGTGCAGAAACAGTGGCCGATATCTTGAATAGTTTTATAGAGAGACTATCTTATAAAAGCATGGTGTGTAATGTCCTTGCTTTCTGAATTTGTATGACTTTACTGACTTTGTTTAGGGATTTATCTTTGTTCTTATTCTTGGATCAATGTATGTTTCTTCCACAAAAGGGTTTCAGCAAACTTCGCGCCACTCCCAGGCTCCGCCTCTGCAAGACCGTATTGCTTATCAACAACAAGCGCCACGATCACCATTAAAGTCGGAGTACATGCAATCTTCGACGTTACAGCCTATAGATTTGGAATAATGGGTCACTGGTTTCATGTTTGCATATAGGAATTAACGGTGTACAGTAGCTGCAGGGGCTTGAAGGGGGCATACTTTTTGTTTTTAATCATAGGATTTTGCATTGTTTTGGACATGAAATAAGTTTTAAATTATTCAGTTATCTGTAATCATTATATAAGTAATATATTAATAGAAGAATCACGACGACGCATAAACCCGTGCTTGTTGGTTGGGAACCTGCTTTGAAAATGCGATGCGCCTGACAAAAATCGACACTAAACCCTTTCGCCGATGTAAAACGCGCTTGAGCTTCACCCACGCGTTTTTGATCGGCCCGTTTCCTAGCTGAAATCTGAACTTTTTTGCAGTGCTCTCTATCGATTGCGATTGCTTGAACTACCTCGTGTTTATATTTGTTGATTTTAAACTGACGTAAGGGTAAGACTACTATTGCTTATTTGTGAATGACGCGCAGCTGCTCACTCGGCTTCTTCGGAGTGACTGATTTAAAAACTGGCTGCCTTGCATTTCTGCGCAAATCCTTCCACTTGAACATTGACTAACACCTCTTTCTCAGATTTGTTCATACTAATACTAACCATTCAGTTTTGATCTCGGGATTTGTGTATTTGGAGAAAGAATTTGAAGAAGCATATGCAAATTCTGCGGTAATTGCCGGATTATTCGAGCCTGCATCTTATCAAAGTAGTGTACGATGAGGATCAAGAAGTGTCCGTCAGCAGCAAAGCGACTGGCTCATATGGTACGTAAACTCGGATTTTTTATCCGAGCGCTCTAATATTTTGCGATTGTGGTTTTGCTCGTGAAATGGTGCTTGATCCATCCTTCGTGTGTCTCGCTCTGCTGACCTCATTTGCGATCCGCACTATAGCCACCCTCGCTTAAGACTTTCATAACTACGCTCGAGACATGCCCTCCCGAAGATATCGCTCGCCATGTTGATGAGTTTGGTACTGCTTGGAATCAACCGCGCGGTGACCTGCACCATTGGATTGATGTTCTTAACCGCTTCGATGAGATCCTAGAGCAGGCAGTGACAGCCAGTGGCTTGCGATCTAACCAACCAACTGCATACATGTTTCCTGAAGACGAAGAACGTAAACTTGTTGCGGTTTTAGACTTTTCTGCATTGCTTCTAGAGCACTGCTCGCACAGAAGTTTGTATGCTAGCGGATCGGTATGTTTCTATTTTCTTCCTGATGAATGCCTTTTGTGTTTCAAAAAGCAGCATTTCTCCTGCTAACATTTCTATTTCAATCAGTATCTATCTAATTTTTTGTACGTGAGCTCGCTTCCAATTCTCATCGCAACTTTGAAAGTTTGCGCCCGCCTTGCGCAACGGTACGCCCAAGCAAATTCGGGCCGCTCCTCGGTTTTCACGATCAGTCAGGAGAAAATGTTTAAACTTGCTAGCTCTTTCCCTCCTCAAATTCCTCTTGATGTGGTTGAAAAAGTCTCCTTTTACGATTTGGTGAACGAAGATAAGAAGGAGTGGAGCGCGAGTTGGGCATCAATCAACTTGCAGTATTATGATAGCTCTGCTGGCAGTTCAGGTTCTGCAATGATCCATCCAGAGACTCCGAGCCATCCTGTACCATCCACCCCCTCAAATTTTACTCCACAGAAGTCTGTCGAATCTCCGGAGAAGACTTCAAGCGGCAATAACGACGGCATCCTTTCTCTTACAATTTCGGCTTCTGAAGTCGAAGACATGTCGATGAAGGAGATTCTGGAAAGGGTTTTAGTGGTTCCGAAGGAATTTTTGGTTGACGCGTTCTTAAAGGCTCGCAGCGCAAAAGCATTTACCGGAGGCGCTGCAGGATTAGAGATGCGTCGACAGCTTGCTGCTGTTCGTTGCCTGTCAATTGAATTCTCTACTTATGTGGTTCAAGAGAATGTTGTGCGCAACAGACTTTTTTCCCCAAATCCCAACTTGGTGCCCTCTCTCTGTGAGTTGATTCATCCTGATAACAAGGTTCCGATTGCCTTGCGTACTATCACAATCGAAGTGCTCCAAGCATTATCTGTCATGAGGACGAAGCACAATGAAATTCTGTCATCCTTGAGCGCCAACGTGAATCACGGTGTTCTGCTGTACATTGTCCGTCAAGTAAGCAAAAGCCTAGAGCAAGGCGAAATACTTGATTGCTATTTCAGTGATCGTTTATTTTATCTTATTCAAGTTCTCTCGGCTGGTGGCCATTCTGCTCAAGTTCTTGTCAGCGCAGGTATTGTACCGGTTCTAATTCAGCTTATTCGTTCCAATACAAAGGACTACAGTACGATGTCTATGGTTGTTGGGGTTGTCCAGCACCTAGTTATGACAGCTCAAGCTGCATTTGTCGAGTTTGTGCAAGAAGGTGGCCTTGACCTTATCGTCAAACGAGTTGAAGAGGAGGTCGAGTATGATCTCGCTAATGTGGAAGACGTTGAGCAGTCGGTACTTGTGGATTATAAAATGAGCTATATGCGGGCCCACCTTTTAAAATCACTGTTTAAGCTGCTGTTGGGCATGATGCAGTCAGCGGGAAATGCTGATCGTATGAGAAACTTGGTAGAGACAAGTATGCTTGAGTCTTTGAAGAAGATCATTTCAAACTCAACAATATTTGGTGCTACTGTAGTGTTTTGCGCAGTTGATATGATGTCGACTTTCATTCATAATGAACCGACGTCTTATACAATCATCAATGAATCAAACTTACCACAGACATTCTTAGACGCTATTCCAGAACTTATTCAAATGACAAAATCTACAGCTGTTCCTCACGCCATAGGTGCAATCTGCCTTAACAACTCTGGCCTTGAGCTCGTGCAAAAAACGGGTGCACTTAAGAAATTATTTCAAGTCTTTAAGAATCGCGAGCGTGCTCAACTTATGTCACTTACAAATGTACCTGTAAACCTCGGTACTGCGTTTGACGAATTGATTCGTCATCATCCAGCTCTCAAAGAAGAAATTCTGACAGAAGTTGTTCTTGTTGCTAAGGATATTTGTATCGAAGGCGAAAGATTGAAGAGCGGCATCCGCTTTTTCCCTACCGGCCCCGATGCTGTTCAGACTGATGATGACGATACTTTGGTGGTTCAAGATGCAAATTCAGATATTTTATCAATGATTGACTGTTATGCTCGATTTTTAGAGTCTTTGTTCCAAAACGCAGTAAATTCAAAGGAATTCGTGAAGCGAGATGGAATGACCTATTTGCTTAAGTTTTTTACACTTTCTAGTCTTCCTTATGATTTTGCTTTACGCGCTCCAGTGATTGCCCTTTCTCGCGTTTTTAGACTTATTTCAGAAGGCAATACGTTCTGGGCTATGTCGGCAATTTTGAAGGCAACAGCGGCTGCCATGAAGCGCATCAAAATTTTTTTAGATTTCGACAAGAAAGAATCGTTTTTCACATATTTAGCACGTGAAGATGAGAATCCTACTCAGTTCATGAGAAACTTGAATACGGCCCATGGTCTCATCCTTGTTGTTCAACAGATGTACATGCTTTCATTGTACCCGCATGTAAAGTCGACCTTGCCTATGATTCAACCATTTGTGACAGTGAATGAATGTAAGACTTTACTAGAAGAACTTGGGAGGTTACAGAGCAACTGTTTGTGGGAAGACGTTTTCGTTACAAAGGGTCTATCCGACGAATGGAGAGATGCCAGTAGAGTAATTGCGACTGAAGAACAGCGGGGAAGATTTAATGAAACCGAGCGACGAGCAGATATCGCTGAAGCGGAAGCGAAAGTTGATGTCACCGATAACGAATATAAGAATGTCAAAACTGCTCGTTATATGATGAGCCAAATTCCTAGCTCAATTAGCAAACTTTTTATCGGTGCGTTGGTCCCTCTTTGGCGTCAAGGTGTTTGCGCTGACTAAATTTAGGTATCTCAAAATGGGCTCTTACGCGCCGCGTCCCTGACGCTAATCAAAAGAAATATGGGTTTGCTGTTGCTGGTCAAGTCGCGAAGGTGTTTATTGCTGGTTTGAAATTTACAAGACTTGGTACGCATTGTTGAATATCGTATTTTTTTTCTGCTGCTCAGTGCACTAACCATATATCCAGAGTCGTTTGATGATAAACGAGATAAATTTGCTTACTGGCTACTGTTACTTTCGTCAAGCCGTAACATTCTATTTGATGGTAAGAAATATGTTTGCTAAATAGCTCTATGAGTTGCGTACTAATTTGTACAGATCAACGAGTTGGACCACCCAGTTTACAGACTGTGACTGTTATTTGTTTCAAGCGTGAAGGAGGGATCGAAGTGCTCGTTAAAATTTTGGAAGGACTATGGTACGAAATGAACAATAATGCACCTACTGAAGAAGGAGACAAATCTCTTCTTTCAAAGCAAGCCATGACTTTTGGCGATGTTGTTGTTCTTCAAGTTTTTTCGGCTCTTGTTACTACTAAATCGGTCATTGAATCTTCACAAACCAGTAGCCTGTCATCCAAGGAGCGTGATCGTGATCGACCGGACTACTTCAACTCTGCGCAATTTTTAGTCGAACTCCGAACATCTGTGCTACCCGTGATTCGCAAACTTTGGGAATCCAAGGAATTGGAAACGATTTCGACATCGATACTAAAAATGCTTATCGGTATTCTAACGTCAATTATGAATTCGGAAGGCGAGACTGGTTGTTTGTCCAAAGATGATAGCCGTGTATGGAGTTCTGAACTCTTGACTTCTGACTCTTTCCGCGAAGAGAGCTCTATTAGACCTACACCATTTTTAGAGATAGGATTCAGTAGGCCAATTGAAGTGACGGAGTCGGTATCCGAACACCAAGATGATGAAATTATCACTGCCGATGTCGATCCAAACGCAGACGAGTCTCGGGAAACAGATGTGGTCATCACTACTGCTGATGCTTCTACTGACGCCCAAAATGACCTGTATTTTTTCGATATGCCCAATTTTTCAGAGGAACAGCAGACTGAGCCGTCTAATCCATCTCCAGTTGTCACGACTACCGTGGTTCCATCGGAAGCTGATGTTGTGACGGAGCAGAACGGAGACGTACCAATGGCTGAAGCTAGCAGCTCAGCAGCTGTTGGAGATCGCATCCCAATTTCTGAACAGCCGGATCGCTCGTCTTCCAATGCTGTTAAGCTTACTAAACCGATGATCTACGTAACCACGCTAAATGAAATGCGCGACGATATCAGAAAAGAATTAGTCCTACGATCACTGCAAGCGTTAAGTGCGCATCCTAATGTCGTTTTTGAAATTTCAAATTTGTTGCTAGCAGCATTCGGTGGTAAATTATTCACCAACGAAGCTAGAAAAGTCGTTGTAGTTGAGATTTTGGAATTTCTCAAAAAGCTTGAGCATACGGATGAAAAATATGCTATAAAGGTTAAAACAACTTCTCATCTGCTGGGACTACTGCTTCAGTCTGATATATTTTTTAATGCCTCGTTCAGCGAGCTTCAAAAGCAATGGGACTTGTTCATCTCGTTAATTGAGAATGGCTCTGATGATTCAAATAGCTGGATTCCTGATGTGTTGTTGATTGTGGAGAGAATTCTCTCAGAGTCTGAACGACCAAAGGCCGTTGCATTAGAAAATAATCTTACCGGGCCAATTGTTGATCTTGATCAAGTGCCAATGCCAGTGCGTGAAGCATTGTTTGCTTCCATCCTGAAGCTACCTGCGCAGAAGACTGAAGCAACCACTTTGGCCGTAGCGCGTGTTCTAATTATTCTTACAAGATACCATAAATTTGCTGTTCAAGCATTTGAACAGGGTGCGATAGCTTCGTTGCTCAGTTCTATGCAGCCACTTCACGGAGAAGCCAGGCTTCGTATTCAGAGTTATATTAGTATCTTGCTTCGCCACGTTGTCGATGAGCCAGAGACTCTTGAAACGCTCATGGCGATTGCAATTCGAGGCTACTTTAATCAACCCAGGCAACAACGTCCAGCGGACGTTCCATCATTCATCCGCGCAAACTATCACGCTGTTCTTCGAAATCCAGAGATTTTTGTCAAAGTAATTAACCGGCTTTGCAAGTTAGTTTGGACTAATGAGTTGTCGGCTACTCGTCAGCATAATATTATTTTGAAATCTCTAGATAAACGCTCTTCTAATCCGTCGCTTCCAAATTCTGACGATGCCGAGGAGCCTGTTGATAATGAGAAGCCCGAGACGGCTGAACCGACCAAAGCGGACGATGAAGAAATGACAGACGCCAAGCATTTTGAAACCGCTGGGCATACTCGGCCATTAACTATGGAGAAGAACACTGGTGTGATGCACTTTCTTTTGAACGAACTGCTTGCTACGAAGGAAGATCCTCCTCAAACTGCTACTCCCCCAACGGCATCTAGCGAGTCAGGATCAACTTCGGCGGCTCCTGCGGAGAATAACCAGCGTATTGAGTTCAAACCCGAGCAGCATCCTCAATTCCTCAGCCGTGTTTTTTTGTTAGAAGTTATCAGCGAGTTATTGTGCTGCTATAATCAGTGCAAGCTTGAGTTCATTAGCTATTCTCGGCGCGCTCAAATTGTCGGTACGCCTGCTAAGCCGCGTCTCGCAATTCTCAACTACTTTTTAAATGAACTTCTCTCTCCTTCGAGCTTATTCCCGTCGGAAGATATACAACAGAAAAAGAAAGCGCTTATTTCGCATTTGACTTCCCTTATGTTATTTGCGCTGATTGCTAAAACCGGAGAATGCCATAAAGATGATGATCATGAAGAAGACTTTGTCATTGTTCAAATTCGAAAGTTTGTACTTGATGCTACGCTTCGAGCATTTAAGGACGTATCGTCCTCTGCTGACCCTCTCGGCGTTCGCTATGGTAGGCTAGTCAGCCTTGGTACTCTGTGCAGCAGATTTGTGAGCAGACACGGCTATACAGGGGTTCCTAAGTACATTATCCAGGCTCGTGACAGTGACGTCGACTCGATCGCGAAACTCATGTTCGAGAAAAATTTCGTTGGGGCTCTAACTAGTGCCTTGAATGAGGTCGATCTTAACGTTCCTGGATCACAGAAAGTTATCCGTGCTCTTCTGAAACCTCTTGCTAAGCTGTCCAGATCCTCGATTGAGCTTTCGGACCAGCTTACATTGCTGAAACCGAATGAAAATAATGAGGAAGACTTTTTCTCAACTGACTCTGGTCAAGAAGATTATGACGATACTCCAAATATCTTCACAAATTCTGCTCTCGGCATGTTTGAAGTTGAAGAGGGCATGGATTACGACGAAGAGGAGTCTGGAGGAAGTGGTATGGATGACCAAGGTGAAGAGATGGAATTTGAAGAAGACGAAGATGACGACGAACCTCATTCTGACGATGAAGAAAATTCTGTTGACGAAGTCATCGAATACGTTGACGAAGAAATGGATTTTACCGATCCTGAAGACGATACTGAAGTTTCCTCTGATGGGGGAGATGAAGGCGATGACGATGATGATGGCATGGACGTGAGTGCCCCTGTTGCTTGTGGTTGTGGGCAATAACTAACCGAATACGTTTAGGTCGAGATTGTTGTCACCGGAGAATTTCCTCATGAGCATATCCATGACGATGAAGACGACGAGGAGATTGACGATGAAATAGATGACGAAGAAGGGAATGAGTTGGACGATGAAGAAGAAGAAGATGATGTTGATGAGAGTGATGTTGATGACATTGAAGTTGATGATGAAGCTAGCGGTTTAGAAGACTACGACGAGATTCCTACTGTTCCTGATTGGGACGATATCATTGATGGCGGAGAGGATGAGATTGATGCAGCTGTCATCAACGAATTTACTCGTGGTCTCGAAGACGACATGGAAGAGGAACAAGATGGAGCCATGGACGACGACGATGAAGATGATGACGACGATGACGATCTTGGAAGAGAGGAATCGATTGATTCGTTTCCTGATTTCAATAATCTGAATCTACCTCAGCGAGGCAGCTGGGAACTTGAAGAGGCTTTAAATTTTGAAGACGATTTTGAAAGTCATGGTAGTCATGTGTTTGCAAACGTTCATCCGCGTTCTTCCGGTGTGCAATTTCCGATTTATATCTATTGAGATAACGCTCGAGCTAACATCTTTCTTTAGAATGGCCCGACGTGGACACTACTACTAACCCGCTACTTATTCAACCCCGCAACGATGAATTAACTCCAACTTTTAGTCGGGCAACGAACGGCTCGGCTCCAGATGGACTCTATCGTGCTGTATTGCAAACGGCTAGACGAAACCTGCCGTCTGATGGCGATTTACGTGACCTACAAATTTTAAATGACTTGTTCCAGCATGTGATTCATCAACAGAATCACCGATCGACGCCTGCAATTTATACTGGCAATGACATTCTTCCCCAGGAGTTAGACGCCATGCTTGATTTGCAAAATTCTAGATCTCACAGACCTGCCAGAGATGACCCATGGAATACCGTCGGCACTTTAATTAGCAACAATTTTATGGAAAGATGGCGGGAAGAAGCTAGAATGCTTTTCGCAAATGCTAGCAATGATAATGCAATGAATGTTATAAATCACATTTTGAATTACCTTATTCCTATTGCATTAGCAGAGGAGCAGGCAAACAAAGAATTTATCGCTGCTGAACGCAAAAAAGAAAGAGAAGAGGAAAAAGCACGACAAGAGGCAGAAGAAGCCACTGCAAGTGCTACCAGAGAAAGGGAAGAGCTAGAAGCGGGACAGGCGGCCCTAGCGACTGAAGATGTTGCCGTTGAAGGCGAGCACATGGAAGGCGAAACAGATCTTACTGCAGAGCCTGTAGAAGAGTCTGTGGAGGCAACAGCTGAACAAGATCCAGAACAGATAACAACTGAATCTAAAGAAGGCGAAATGGAGGGCGTTGAACCTGCGACGGATACCGAAGAGACAACAGGAGGACCTAGTACTTCCGCAGATGCGACGGCAGAGAGAGTTGTGGTCAGGATTGGAGATCGCGAGGTAGATATTACCGGATCTGGCATCGATCCCGAATTTCTAGAAGCACTTCCTGAAGACATGCGGCAGGAAGTTTTGACTGCTCATTTACGTGAGATGCGATCTTCATCAGTCCCTGGTGCACCAGAGCCGGAATCTGAAATTGAAGCCGAGTTTTTAGCTGCACTACCTCCAAATATCCGCCAAGAGCTCCTGCAGCAGGAAGCAACAGAGAGACGCAGAGCTGCTCGCGAGAGAGAACAACGCGAAGTTGCACCAGCTCCTCCAATTTCTGCGGCTGAACCTGCTCAAAATGACATGGATTTTGCTTCTTTCCTGACATCTCTGGATCCTACTTTGCGTCAGACCATTCTTGCTGAGCAAGATGAAGAAGTGCTTGCCCATTTACCCGATAATATTGCGGAGGAGGCACACGAACTTCAGAGACGTCACAACATTCATACCATGCGGGATTATTTGGAAGTTGATATTCCTACGGGACGACTCCACCCACTACGGGGTCTACCACGCCCGGAAAATTTGGTGGAGAAAAAAACCAAATCGGCGAAGAACAGGAATGGAATACAGTTAGTTGATCGTGCTGGTGTTGCATCGCTGGTTAGGCTGCTTTATCTTCCTAGATATGCTTCCCAGCGTAATCCACTTTACGAAATGCTGGTTAGTGTTACCGCGAACAAGCAAAGCCGATCCGAGCTTTTCAACATGATTTTGTCGATATTGAACGAAGGAACAAATGATGCTGCATCCGTTGAGCGAGGCTTTAGCCAAATCAGCGCTCGCGCTCGGCCACAGCAATTGACTAATTTGACCACGCCAATGAAACCCGGTTCGACTCCGAAGACGCCGGTCACGCCAGCTAAGCATGTAAGCGCTACGGTATCGCATGGACCTATCGAGGTATCACCATTACAACTTGCTCAACACTGCTTGGGAGCGCTTGAGCATATTCTCAAAGTCAATCGGCAATTTACATCTTACTTTTTGATTGAGCACGATACTCCAATTGGACTTAAACGAAGCTTGAATCGAAAAGGAAAAATGAAAGACGCACCGTCCTCGAAGGCGTCGAAGTTTTATATAAACACTTTACTCAGTTTACTTGATCGCCCGATGATTCGCGACAGTGCTGTCTTGATGGATGTTATCTCAATGCTTTTACAAGATATCACACGTCCTTTGCATATGATGCTGAAAAATACCGGTGAGAAAGATGAAGGTGCGAAGAAAGCTGAAGAAGAAACAGCCAAGGAATCTGAAACTGGCAAACCTGAATCTGCAGAATCAAGCGACAAGAAGGCAGAAGGAACAGCGGACGGCCCAGCGAGCGAATCTGCTAAACACAACCGTCCAATGACACCCCCTGTTATTCCCGAGCACAATCTTTGTTTGTTAGTTAATATTTTGACCGCGCGTGAATGTCCAAACCGTACTCTTCAGCAAACTCTTGCTGCTATGCAGAATCTCGGTCCCGTTCCTGGTGCAATGGATGTATTTGGAAAGGAGCTCATTCGTCAAGCACAAGAACTTGGCCAGACCTTACCGAAAATTCTACTTGAGCTTTCTGAGCAAATCCGTTCAGCGAAATCTGGATCGGAGGTACAAGGAATGGCTTTGTCACGCTTCTCGCCCGCTAGTTCTGATCAGGCCAAACTTCTTCGCGTGTTAACTGCTGTTGATTATCTATTTGATTCTAGCAGAGAAAAGAAGGACGCTGGTTTGAGCACGATTGGCGCAGGCGATGTATTGATCGAACTGTACAAGGGACTGGATTTTGAAAAACTATGGAAAGCTTTGGGAGAGTGCATGCGGGAAATTCAAGAGCGTCCTGACATGCTGCACGTGGCTACCGTACTGTTGCCATTGATGGAAACTTTCATGGTTGTCTGCAAGCGTGAAGTTATCAAAGAGACAGAAGAGACGCCAACATCTGAAGAAGCGGTGAATAAGATTGCACCAAATGTGGCGCGTATTGATAGCGCTGGATTAGCCGGAACTATTGAGTCAGATAAGAAGACCATCATCTTTTACACTTTCACCGACGAGCACCGGAAGATTCTTAACCAGATGGTACGTAACAATCCTAAGCTTATGAGCGGTTCATTTTCTATTCTTGTGAAGAATCCCAAGGTTCTTGATTTCGACAATAAGCGCAATTTCTTTTACAGACAGCTTCATCTTCGTGCTCAAAGTGCACAAATTCATCGTCCTTTGGTTATTAATGTTCGCCGAGATCAAGTCTTTTTGGATTCTTACAAAGCCATGTACTTCAAGACTGGAGATGAGATCAAATTTTCCAAGCTAAATATTAGATTTCACGGTGAGGAAGGTGTCGACGCCGGTGGAGTTACTCGAGAGTGGTTCCAGGTTTTGTCCAGACAAATGTTTAATCCGGATTATGCTTTGTTTATTCCAGTCGCGTCTGATAGAACTACTTTCCATCCTAACCGTACATCCGGTGTCAATCCTGAGCACTTATTGTTTTTCAAGTTTATTGGTCGCATTATTGGTAAAGCGCTTTACGAGGGACGTGTTTTGGACTGCCATTTCAGCAGAGCGGTTTATAAGCGCATTCTACGACGTCATGTATCCCTAAAAGACATGGAAAATCTTGATTTGGAGTATTACAAGTCCTTAGTTTGGATGCTTGAGAATGATATCACTGATGTCATTACTGAGACAATGTCTATTGAGGCCGATGATTATGGTGACAAGAAGATTATTGATCTGATTCCCAACGGGCGGGAAATCGCAGTAACCGAAGAAAACAAAAATGAATACGTACGTCTTGTTGTAGGATACAGACTTTTGACTAGTATTGAAGAGCAACTGGATAGCTTCTTGCAGGGTATGTAAAAGCTGTCTTGTATTAGAATGTTTGACAAGGTGCTAATATTTTTTAGGATTTTATGACATTGTTCCTGCTGATTTGATCTCGATTTTCAATGAAAAAGAATTAGAGCTCTTGATTTCTGGTCTTCCTGATATTGACGTGGATGATTGGAGAAATAACACGGTATATCAAAATTACTCTGCTTCTTCACCTCAAATCCAGTGGTTCTGGAGAGCGGTGAGATCGTTTGATCTTGAAGAACGTGCCAAGTTGTTACAAGTACGTACACCACGCTTTTGCTTGTGTTGAATGCGTCAACATACTAACGCTTGATTGATAGTTTGTTACTGGTACCAGTAAGGTTCCTTTGAACGGATTTGCCGAGCTGGAGGGTATGAACGGTGTTTCACGCTTTAGCATTCACCGTGACTATGGCAGCAAAGACCGTCTTCCTTCTTCTGTAAGTGTTTTATTGTTTTCACAGGAGTGCGGTAATTGGAAACATACTGACGTTTAATCTTTAGCATACTTGTTTCAATCAGTTGGATATTCCAGAATATGATAGCTACGAATCATTACGAGCCATACTGCTGATGGCGATTACAGAAGGAACAGAAGGATTTGGATTTGCTTAATTTGGCGAGATATGGTGGATGTTTTCTATTTTTGAGCAAGATATGAATAATGTGAAGTTTGCTTTTTTTTCTGTCTTGCTCTTTCTTTTGTTATTAATTTTGTTTTATATTTGTTCATTCTATGCAGTGATTACAAGCGGCATTACACATGTCGGTTTACATCTTTTAAAGGATCATATATATATCATAAAGCTATTTAAATTACAGTGATGGCTTAGATTAGATGCAAGGTTGTGCATAGATTCCTTCGTACACGATATTATCGCAGGTGATATCGCATATTTGCACACCATCGGGAATTCCATCTGTTTCCAGAGATCGTAACATATATAACGCCTCAACAGGCTTTATAGAACTATGAGTTGTACCTATAGTAATATGAAATATCTGGCGACCTAATAGACTTAGTTTCGTACGACCTTCATCAAGATCTACTTCATGAGGTTTAAGTTCGACTTGTACGCACATTACCCGTTCATTCCAGACGATACGTTTGAGAACAATATCAACAGGTAATTTTGATAATAAACCAGCTTCGAGGTGGGATGTGTAAAATTCCCATATCTCTGGATATCCGAGTGAGTCTGCTTTATGCATTATAGTAACGTGAAATCTTCCTTGAATACGATTGGTTTGTGAAAGTTTATTCCACATTGACATATCTGCTTCATGAAGCTCCAGTAAGTTTGATATTGTATCTAAGAGATGTTGACGATCGGTGATTATGAGGCCAAAGTAGTTGATTTTTGTCTTTTTGGACTTTTGCGATAATTTTGTTGTGGAGCTTGCGTCTTTGGTAAGTTTGTTGTTTGAACTGCTTTCCTGATTTATTTCACTTGTGAGCGGGGGATTTTTTTTGTTTTTTGACTTATTCTGAAAGCTTCGTTGAGGATTGTCACGAGTAGTATTTAGTGCAGGTACGTGATGATTTAAGGCGTCGTTTATAGCAGCTTGCATTTCTTGTGCGCTGGGTTTTTCAGGTATGAGGAAAGGATATTTTTTAGCGATTGCATCGATGATAAAGTCAAGGTTTTCTTTTAAAGGTCGATCAACTTCGAGATCAATAACAAGGTCAAAAATATCTTGATCTGGGGGCCGGCTTGTATCGACTGGTTGAAATCTATTTAAGAATCCACCCATGATTCCAGCGACTTTCTTTTCGCCATCAGATATAGCTTGTATTGATTGATGATTATCTCCTCGAGCTAACACGCGTCGTAATGTGACTTCACGAACTGCTTGCTTTCCGAGTTTGCCATCATGGACGAAATGCAAAGCTATATATCGGAAATCTTCTGCAGGCATCGCTTCTGCCATGCTTTGAAATATCTGCTCTCTTTCCCGTTTCAAGTGGTTATTTCTGTCAGCGAGAGTTACTTGTCGAGTGAGCAATGTGTCCTTTATCGCCTCGTAGAACTTTCTAGCTGTGCCTCCATTTGTCCTGGGTATGTTGTCATTCTGGACATGTCCCCAGCCAAAGAGTTTACTTAGAGCAAGTGACAACGTAGTTTTACCGCATCCAATAGTAGCCACTGGTACAATGACATATTTATACTCTGAATCAGCCATATTCGAGCCTATGAGTGTACGGGCTTCGATATCGCCAGAATCGTCGTTATCTTCATATCGTAATCGAATTTCGCTCTCATCTTCTGGCTCTTCTTCTTTGATGATTTGTGCACCTGCTTTACCATAGCTTTTCAAAAACGCATTACGAACTGTGATTATTCCATGATTTGCAATATACTGCTGCGCAAGATCATTTCTGCCTCTGAAATAACGCCTAGCGAATTTTAAATATTCTTCCGTGATCTTTTTGTGCTTCTTGACTCTAATAGGTTTAGACGTGAGCATCTTCTTTGTCGCCTCTCGCCATCCTCTATACATTAGATAAGGCTCTTCAAACTTGTATTTGAATAAAAAATCAACAGGGCGGGTAGAAATGGTGGGACGAGTTGCCTTGCATCGAACAACAAAACCCTCAATATCTGATCCTTCCCAAGATCCAGTTTCGGCACACTCTTCAAGAAAGACTCGTAGTTCGGCATAGTCATCTAAAACTATGAATTTGGTAGGTTTGAATCCGAAACATTCAGCAAATTTGCAAACATCCTCAAAGGGATATGTTACAAATTGCGGTATATTCAAATTTAGACCATGTAAATATAAACCCGCTCGGTCGCCTTGGTATTCGAGAATATGTTCTTCGAAAGAGTCATCGCAAAGCTCAGCTACGGCAGTACAGTTCATAGATTGCAATGTTGCAGCGAGATCGCGTTTTGTAAAACCGCTTTTTGATAAATGCTTTTCAATCCATCTTTCGCCAATTTCGGAATGGCTAACGGGAGAATCCGCGCGAGCACCTGTAGAATGCTTGCTACAGACGAGGAGATTACCGTCTGGCAATCCGGATATAAATATGATACAGCCGTTTTCTTTTTGCGTAAGGTAGTAAGGGCCGCGGGTATGCTCTTCTATCCAGCTCCACTATTGTATAAGGCTATTAGATCAGACCAGGACTTGTAACAAACAGTTATTCGATGCAACTCACCTTTGTCTCTGGAGTTTCGTCAATATTAAAGAACTTGTCGTAGCCTCTAATTACAATCTCCATTGACGGCTCGTTAGATCCATCTTTGTAATTTTCGATGGAAAAAAGTCCTCGCGCAAGTGTTGGTAAATTGCCTTTAGCATATTCCCAATCAGCGAACTTCCAGCCATGAATCTTGTAATTTGAATCAGGCAAATCAAATACTGAGTGCTTCACTTTAACAATAGATTTCTTTGGCAAATCCCCTTGAACAGTTGGGTTTTGCAATCTTTCAAATAAAGCAAATGTGTCTTGTTCACGTTCACTCTCGGACAATCGAAGACGCTCAAATGGCAGATCCACGACTTTTCCAGCAGGTTCTTTAACAGGCATATCTGCAGATGCCTGAGCAGAAGAGCCTTCTGTAATTGCCATCATGACTTTGAATACAAGGAGTAAAAGACACAATTAAGACGACGAATCAAGGATTGAATAAACGCGTCAAAACTTGTTAGATTCAGAAATTGTTAGGTATTTCTTCTTTGTCTACCACAGTAATGCTCCGAGTTTTTATTTAAATGCTTCAATATAACTATTATTCAACTACATTCACAACTAATGTAAATGTAAATTTATATGCATCTTTTCCTATGTTTGTCAATTAAATACTCTCTTTACACTTTGTGCGGCTGCGCTTACTTAGCTGACACGTGACTCTTAAATTCAGGCCATGACAAAATAAAATGAAATGTTGAAGATTATTTTACAATTACCAACATTTTTAGCTTAAAAAAGGTATTAGCAGAATTTACAGTCTGATAATAAATATAAACAGTCATTAATACAGAATCGTAGAAAAACTCTTACAATCAAACTCTTCTTACAGCACAATAATATGAAAAGAATAAATAGAAAAAAAACATCATACTTTCTTCTTGGATCAATGCCATTAATAAATATAAAAGTAACAAAACATCTTGTCGATTGGTTCTTTTTTCACGCACGCACAGCAGTGCGCTGCAATGCCGCAATACGATCTCCAAGAGACAAAGCCAATCCTTGTCCCTTACTTCGGATGCGAATATGCCCAACAATTTTACCCGACGCCTCCTTCTCAATGCTCAAGTTCGCAAGAGCATCTTCTCCGAACACACTCTTCGCATAAAGGTTGGCGCTCAAAAATTGGCAGTCGCCCTTTAAGCTAGCCGCTGGTGTCAAAACAGACATGTTGGTGTAAGTCACCAAGCCGTCGAGGTACTCCTTCAAGCTTTGGTCCTTGCTTGTGTTGTTAATATTAACCTTGTTCTCCCATTCGAATTCAGTCCACATGCTACGGAACTGAGTCTCAGTCACCATTCCAGCGTGGATATAATCCATGATATCGACATGAACGTCGCTCAGAATGACAATGTTGCTCTCAGTTGATGAAGAACCATCGTACACAATGTTGCCGAAAATCACACCGGTATCAGTGGATGACACCTTGATAGTCGCTTGGACTGAGTGGAATGCGTGGGGTCCCAAGTTCTGTGTAGTAGGCTTCTCAACAACCTTAAGATCGCCAAGTGTAGAAAATTCAACGCAGAGATTTTGCAGAGTGTCTGTAGTTTGGTTGACTAGTAATACATCAAGCACAATATCAAATTGATGAACCTTGACATAAGCTTCAGCGTAAACAGCATCTGAAAATCCAGTAAGCTGAACAACCTTGCTGAGTTTTGATGAGACGTCCTCAGCAACTGTCTCGGATCCAGTGGCCATTGACAAATCCAGCTCAAATTCATCTCGGCCTTCGACAGCAGACTTCTTCGCCAACTGTCTGATTCCAAGCGAGTCATCCACTTGAATGGCATTTTTCGCTCTCTCTAGGCGGTCTTTATCGGCCCGCTTAGATTCCTCGGCAACAACCATGTCACGGAAAGCAGTGTGCGTATCTTCTAAGAAAATGTGCTCAACCAATGAAGCCTCATCCATATCTGACAAAGACTTGATACAAGCCATAATTCTGTCTTGTGAATCCTCGTCAATAGGGTCCTTAACGAACTTTGACTGCCCAACCCTGAGAACAGAGATTAAGATAAGCATAGCCTCCGCACGAAGCAAATTCTTCTGCTTGGCATCGCTAGATAATTTGGAGTATCGCAACACTAGCTTGGTGAGTGTGGAAGCCAACGTAGCGGCCAGGTAGTAGTCACCATCAAGGATAAGCTGCCGCAACGGCGGTTTAGCAGCAGCCTTAACAGCTTCCAGCTTGGCGTTGACCGCTGATTCAGATGTGAGTGCTGATTCGGTGGCGTATGTACCATCAGGAAGGACTTTCCTGCTGTTGTGCTTCGGCTTGTTGCCATTGACCTTCTCTTCTTCTGGTGCAGGGGTACCATCCTGGACAGCTTCCAACAAGCGTTGTTCAGAGGCAAGAATTGGGATCTCTCCGATGCTTGTTCGGATCTTCTTCCATGAATTGCGAATTTCGGCCTCCGACGCACAGTATTCACCAACAATCCACAAGGCACCTCTGAAAACCTTCCCACTTCTCACGTCTCCAAGTGTGCCGACAAGACGAGCGACAATTGATTCTCGAAGGGCGGGGAACTTCTCGACAACCTCCTTGACGAAGCTGATGACGTCGATAGCTGAGGCATTGTTGAATTCAGAGATGAAGTCCATGAGAAGCTCGACGACAGGAGCAGCGACCTCGGCAAATTTAATTGCGCACTGATGAATGTAATGAATAAGAAGCTGGCGATATTCAACATTTCTGTCGTTGTCGCCATCGATAGTCTTCGATAGCTCCTTCTTGAGAAGCAAAATAACCTCCTGAACGTTTTTGCTGGAAATCATTTCGAGGGCGATATCCAGAGCCTTTCGACGAACGTCAAGGTCGGGACTAGACAGAACGCGTAAGATCTCCATGACCAAGTCGTCGAGGACGCCTTCATTGCGCTTGCGCAGCTCATCGACGCGAACGAGAACTATAAGCTTGACGTTGTTATCAGACTCCTTGACACTGAGCTCGATGAATTTAGCAGCAGCGGCCTTGATGGCGACTGGGTTGCTGGTGAGTGCTGTGAGTGCGGTTGCGGCTTCGTAGACCACCGTGTTGGACTGGACTTCAAGGAGGTCGAAAACCAGACGCAGATAGCGGCCTTTGTTGGCCGTGTTGGAAACAGCATCCTTTCGAATGAACTCAATGAATGCAAGCTGCAAAAGCTCGTCCATTGAAGGAATTGAGTCGAGTGATTTTAGGAGGTACTGGACGGCGCCCTCGGGATAGATGTTGGAAAGGACTACGAAGGCATTGCGCTTGCAGGTGGTGTCCGACTCTGTCTCGAGGAATCCGAGCACGAGTTCGGAGGCATCGGGGACGAGATGCTCGGAGAGAATAAAAATGGAGTAGATGGCAAAAACTGCGTTCTTGCGGACGTATGCGTGGCGGTGCTCGAGACAGGCGCGCACGGAGGGGATCAAGGGCTCGAGCAGCTCGGGCTCCTTCAATTTTCCGAGGAAGCGCAGAGTAGCGCCGCGAATATACTCGTTCGGATGCTGCAAGTCGTTGCGGATGGCATTGCTGTTTAATGGTGTTCAGTTAGCGTGCCTGCTTGACTACGCTGGTGAGAACTTGATACGTACCAAACAAGAATCATCTCCTGCTTGAGCTTCCCGTCCGGGTTCAACTTCGGGCAGATTTCCCAGTAAAACTGCAGCAGCTTCTTAAGAGACTTCGACTTTGACGGCATCACAAAGCGAATAACATGCATGAGTAATTGCGGCATCGCGTCTCCGTTCAGCATGATGACGAGAATGCGCTTCATGGCCTCGACCTTGATTGAGTCGTTGCCGCGCTCGAGCTGGAAGCGCAAATCCTGCAACGACGGCTGGTCCGCAGACGACGGCTCGTGAATCAACGTGTACGACGATACCTCGGCCATTGTGTGTTTTGATGTTGCGTTGAGGGGAAGAAAGGACAAGAGGGGGGGCCCGGCAAAGTCGTGAGGAAGCAAGGTTGTCGCTGGCCTTTTGGCGCAGCAGCACAATTCTCAGTCCGCACATATCTCAGAACAAGGGGCTTGTACCATATTTAGCCATATTTACATATTACATATCAACATGTTATACAAGATGCCGCATTATTTAAAACAATATATATATATATATATATATCAGCTGTGTGTATCATTACCACAGATAAATTCAAATGCCAGTACTCCTCTCTCGGAATTGTGTGAAGGCTTCACTACAAACGTATATCCATTCTCTCCGCTAAGCAAAAAAGAGTGCTCCTCAGATTTCCAGCTAACTGGAGCATCCTCAAATCCATATACCGTCATGGTAGCCCATTTGTCGGAAGGAAGTACTTTTCTATGGGAAATATTAGCCAAACGTTCAGTAGTGCAAATATGGCATTAATCACACATACAATAATTCGCAAAGCTGTAGATCTAGAATCTTTGAGTTGATAAAGCCCTCTATTCGGATCAATGTAGTCTGATCTGTTCGTGGCCTCTCTTCGGGATCATCCGTAAATACCTGATACGACGACATCAGAGGATTTATATCGTCACCTAGCGCTATACGCGGGCTTTCGAGCGAAAGCATGCTAGTCCACTCAAATATATGTGCAACTTCTTCAGTAAACACTTGTTCTCGAAAATAGTCGCGGGCTTTGCCGTCGCAATTTATAAGATTCTTTGCCATGTTTGATGCACTCTGATATGAATCAAAAGGAGGGACCATAACAGTTCCTAATGATATTAAATCATAAGTTTGAGAGTAGGCTGTAGCTTTGAGATAATCAGGAAGAGCAGGTAGAGGTGTCGTTGCAGCATCTGTAGGGAATACGTATACCAAAAACTGGACTGGCTCTTTTAGAAAAGTGGTTTTGCAGGAATTTAGCAAGCGATCAAATCCTTTGTTTCCAGGCATAAGTAACGAACTTCGAAGGTTGTATTCAACATCTATCACCTGTCAGAAGCATGCCCATTCAAATTACAAAAACATGCGCACTTACTGTATCGCTGATTTGGAAATGCCGATTTCTTGCCCTCAAGGCCCGCACTTTCGTAATATTCTTTTCTCAAAGATAATCGTAACTTTCCTGTAATTGTCGGAGTCAGAATCAAGTTGAGAAAGACTCAAGAAAGATCAGGAGTAGCCCACCATCGTATATAGAGTAGACATTTTCCGAGTCAATCCCTGCAAGAGACAGAACAATGCAATTATCTATAGCACTATTAGCATATGCTGAAAGTTCTCCAATGAGTTTCGCACCGCAAGCCCACTTTTCTTGATATATTCATTAAGGAACTCTGGCCGAAGGAAAGATTCGAGTTGAGTAGTGCAGTGGTAATATTTCCACTTTTCTGCGCAGTTTATGCCGTTAAAGACAAACGAATGCTTTAAAGTTGTTTCATACAGTTGAGTCGGAATTGCAATATCCACCTATAACAATGTCAAAATGATGAAATCAATATAGATATAATGTGAAGTAGTTACTCTGCGATTAAAGTGATGATCCAACACCGTAGAATGCAGCCGCTTGTCGACTTCTGCTCCGCAGCAATACTGAGAGGCATACACCTTTGACGAAGCCTGCTTTTTCGACAATGAAAAAGAGGTCGACATTCGGAAATCCCGTCATAGAATTCTATGTTTAAGCAGAGAAATAAAAAGCAGGTCTTCAGAACCTGTTCCTAGCAGTCGAGTCAAGAAATTTAAAGCCCTAAACCTATGGATGTGATCTTGGTCACAAAGTGATTCGTGATCTGTCATGCCCCCCAAACCCGATTGCGGGTTTGTTCTTTGCTCCCTCTGCGACAGGGCGATATTGGCAATCCTCCCCTAGTTTTCTTTGTCAAGCTGCCTTAAAAGGAGTGCATATACCTAGTGGTCGGAAGGTGCGTAAGCTGTCTGCTGTTTAATGCTGCTATGTGCATTGCGACGAGACGAGTTTGTTACTGTTTTTCGCTCTCATGGCGGGCGCATTTTGACCTTCTGCTGACCTTTGTTTACTCTTTCCAGATGCGCAACATCCACACCGCTTCTTATTACACTCAAAGATCATTAGAATATTTGCCGCCGCTGTCGTCTCCATTGTCTTCATCGTCAGCTGAAGCCTCGCGCTCGCACCCGACAACAGCGCTGTCGACATCGCCCGTCGTCGTCCATCGCCCGACTCTCGAGCGCGCATCAAGCCTTTCATCCACGTCCACTTCAGTGCCTCAGCTTGTGGCAGGCATTCCACTCTGGGCTCCTGCTTATTTGCTTTCAAACAACGCAGACTCGGCGCACACCTCCGAGACTTCTTCGCGAGCAGACACCGACTCGTCCTCCTACTCCTTCCCACATTCCGCCACTTCCAGCTCATCGGTCTCCCTCAGCGACTCTTCAGCACAGACAATGTCGCCTGTTTCTTGCCCTGCTCCCGTGGATGCCGCTGCGGCACTTTGCAAAAAGTCAATTGATAACGTATGGGCGGAGGAAATTACAATCTCAGGGCTGCCTGGGCCCTCGGTTGTATCTCCGCCTTTGCCACTGCCTGTCGAGGCCCGGTCCGACAAAATCCACACAAGGCGAAACATACCCACTTCAAGCTCTACATATATGCGTTCAGGCTCTAAATTCATGGGCACTCAAATGTCTGGCCGCTCGACCTACGAAGTTCACGTCGAGCTCAAGCACGTCGATATGAAGGAATCCTTTGTATGCGGCTATCTGCACATCAAGGGACTTACCGAAGACAACCCAACTTTGACCACTTACTTTGAAGGGGAGATGATAGGCCCTAAGCATTCGTTTTTTACTCGTCGTCGCGATTGGGGCGCGTCGGAGAAAACAGACATAATACATTGGGCCCGCTTTCCGTCGTGGCGGCCAATTGCAAAGCTCGCGAAGCGACCTGATTATCGCCATCTTAACTTTGAGCAGCGCGATCATATATTTATGCGATGGAAGGAGTGCTTTTTGGTTCCGGACCACCGCGTGCGGGATATTAATGGTGCTTCGTTTGCGGGGTTCTACTATATCTGCTTTAACCAAATTACCGGTGCGATTTCGGGGTTATATTTTCATAAAGAATCGGAGAAATATCAGCAACTTGAGCTTGCTCATGTAAAGGATGATGCTATGTTTTACTCTTACGAATTCCGATGAAGCTGGCTTGTACAAAAAAAAGTTCTCTTCATTCTTTTCATTCTCTTTTTTTTTTTATTATTTTTTAATTTTTTATTTTGCAGCACAAATTTTTTGCGTGGGTTTCTGGATATAGTATTGGCCGGGTTGCAGTATTTCGGTATTATTTTTTTTTGTTCTAGGCGGTTCTAGTTTATACAACATACACAATGTGTGCATACTTAAAGCAGTCAGTAGTTAAGATCATGTATTTGTAGCGTTTTGCTCTGCTTTTTCATTGCCATATAACATTTTACGATGAAGAAATAGCCACAATCGTCACGCCTGGTCGTAGCTTATCAGCGGTGGTGCAAATTGTCCACCGAGCCTCACCGCGCCGCGCTTCTCACACACAAACGCGGCAAATTCGCCATCGAGTATCACCCAGTAAAATACAAACAAAAACATAAACAAAACAGTCGCGTCGCGTCGTCTGACGCGTTTCAAAGCGTTTTTACGTTTCTTTTTGCGAAACATTACAATGTCGATTCATACCACTGGTGTCAATCACCATCAAGCTTCCCGTGGCGAAGAAGTGCCCATTGATCCGCACATGCTTTATCATTCTCACCAGTCTGACGATCACGATGCAGACGTCGAAGCTCTTCTTAGTAATGTCAGCGATTCAGATCATCACCCATTCCTTGACGAACTACCTACCTCACGCTCTCGCCCTCCGCGTCATCCTGACGCTATGGTTCCAGCTATTCTCCGCCAGAGACCGAGGTACGTTGAAACTGAGCAGGTCACTGTATACCATTGCCCCGTTACCGCCTGTCCTACAAAGACATACGCACAGCGCGGACGCCGCGCTATCTTACGGCATTTGCGCACAAGGCACGACGAAGCACATATTGCTGCCTTGGAGCACTTTACACAATCTCGCGGTTCGATGACAAAACAGGAACGATCAAGAAAGACATCGCGAACATACAGAGAAAAAAATAATAAGGCTGCCGAAGAGCGTGCTGCACTGGATGGCGCACCGTATTTGGCCCCTTTGTATAACCCGGTGTCTGTCAAAAAGCACGAATCTTACTTGCGCAAAAAAATACAAGCTACTTTAGAAGCTACACCGAAACCGACTCGACCCGTGGCTCCAGGGTTGAATCCAGAAACTAACGCACTTCATCAAAGACACACAGCTAGTATGCAAACGAATGTTTTGTGGATATTACAAGAAATGGATAATAGTATATATTTTCCCCCAGGAGCGGATATACCTGCCATGCTTTCTGGCGAAGGTGGAGATTATTATCGGCGACGACTTAACGAACTTGAAGAAAAATTTCCGGAACGAGCATCACAGATCCGGCAAGCTTCAATCCAACTAGATGATTTGGAATCTTTGAACTGTGCAAGTGTCGAGTTTCAAGATTGGAAAAGACGGGACGATCTTCACCGCGCCAAGTGGCAATTAGATCGTGAGAGATTCGAGCGCGAAAAAGACATCGCTACGCGGGATATTCAGGAATGGGAGCGCGCGCGAACAAAGGAAGGTATTGAAGAACAAGTTGAAAAAGAGATGCAAAGATGGAAGGAGAAAATGGCAGAAAAGTTGCGCGACCAGTGGCAATCTAAGGAGCCACTAATGGGCGACCAGCAAACTATTGCTGTCGCTGCTTTGGCTGTTCAACAGCAGCAGCAGCAGAAACAGATTTAAATGTAATTTTGTATTCCGTGTTAAACGATTGATTTAGAATAGTTTTTTTGGCAGATACGAAAGGTAGCTGTAATTGTATATATTATGATTTTGTGATACAAGTAGATATAAAAATTATAGGACGAAAAAAAAAAACGGATACAAAAGAGACACAATTCGTTAAATTACGTATAAACAGTATCTGCTGTACTGCAAAAACCGGCAGCCGTTTATATGGAGAGGACTCCAGCCAATATCTCTGACTGCCAACAGTATGTTGACGTCCAACTATCACACAAATATCTTACGATCAAGTAATCACATCATACATAATGCCATCAATCATGTCCCAACAAGCATTTAAATTGACAAGTGATTATGGTGCGCCCCGTGGTATTTCTTGTGATGGTGGTACTTTGCTCTAAATAAGCAATAATGATACAAAACTAAACCTTAAGGCAAACAATGATTAATGTGAGCCGTAAGCCAAACCAGATAAGATGTCTTAAAAGTGAAAAAAAAAAGAATGGCTGTTCAACTGATTCACATATATGGAAACAAAATAACAAAAAAAAATACCATATCGTTTTTGAGTACGAGTGCTTCAACACCCATATAAAAACAGATCTGGGTCTCAAAATCCCTTATGACCTCCGCCATTTCCATTTCGGGGGCATATTGACACAGAATTGCTTCCAGAAACAGAATTCGAGCCCGTCGAGTTGGGGAAACCAGTGCTATTGACAGGAGTGGCATTTTGCGTTTGTGGAACAGAGTTATTGTTGACGCTAGAGTGCATACCAGGTTGATTTCGATAGCGCTCAACAATCCATGCACATTTAGATCCCCACTTAGATCCGCGTAGAGACACCATATGCTTTCTGATTTGCGCAGAAACAATCTCGCGCTGAGACTTGTTGGCGTTGTGAAGAATGTATTGAATCAGATAATTACCGTGAGCATCGGAAGCAACTAAATGGTAAAAAAAGATAGATTGTTAGTATTTGCAAAAGATTTTAATCAAGTGCCTATAAAGCTAGAAATCTAGCATCACAAAGCCTTTTTTAATTTTTGTTCATACTGTCGATTAATGGTATTCTTGGTCTCTCAGGACGACCTTCGCAAATCTTCGCTAAATAGCGATCGACGATTTCAGGCGGGCAGTGCTTTAATATTTTCTCGATGACTTTCGATGCAAATTGATCCATAGAGTACGCGACTGCATTCTGAATTATGATATCGAGAGCCCTTGCTGAGTCGGCTGGCGCTCCATGTTCAACCATATGCTGAATAACCCAATTGCCCCATTGACCTCGGGCAATAATATTGATGTTCTCCAGGACTTCCTCTATGCATGGTCGTTTATCTTCCTCAACACAGTTCTCAAAAATGTTCTGGACAACTAATGATCCAGTTTCACCCAACGCAACCTGCGTCCACATGCCTTGCAGTTCTTGATTAACAAAAGTCATAATAGCTGGAGGATTGCCTTCCCATCGAAGCTCAAATAGTTTTTGCCAGACATGGCAAGCATAACGATGAACCACAGTGTCGGCAACGCGGCGAAGCAGTTCCATAACCATTTCAGCTTTTACATCCTCATCGACGCAGTCAAGGGCCTTCTGAACTACATGACAGCCAAAAGCATCCATTGCTAGATTTAGTACATTTCCCTTGATAGCATCAGCTATTCCATCAATCTGTTCCGGCGTTCCGTGCTCAAAGCATCGTTGAACAAGAAAATTTCCAAATCGATTGACCATGAGCGGATAAGCCTGTTCGACGATTGCCTCAATTATGGCGAACTTCTGCTCCGGAGTGCCGATTTTGAGCTTTTGTTGGAGGAAAATAGATGCTTGCTGATCATGACTGTTCACAATTTTGTCCACAATGTATTTCCAGTTGCAGTTCACTGCGCGCTCAAGAAGATGGCGGTAATTAATAGGCTCTGTCAGATTGATGTAAGTCTGTTGTTGCTGTTGTTGCTGTTGCTGCTGCTGCTGTTGTTGTTGTTGTTGTTGTTGTTGTTGTTGTTGTTGTTGTTGCAGCTTTCCAGGAGTAAACTCCATGCTATGTACTGATAGCTGAGATCCGATACTGTTGAAAGAGCTGGCAGCACCAGATGACTGCGCTTTCTGCTGAGCTCTATCAGGAGAAACAGAGCCGTTTCCCATCGCATAACTCCTTGAATCTAATCCTACTGGCGGAAAGTTCGGCGGATTCCACTTGCGGCCTTGAAAGTTAGAGACTAGATCATTTGCAGAAGAGCGCTGGTGGTTCTGGAGTGGACCAATAGGCGCAGGAGCGTCTGCAGCACGACGCCAGATACTATCGCCTAGCGGAGCATAGTCAGCAGAAAGTGCGCCCATTTGCTGAGCTTTCTGGAGAGGGAGCGAACGATCGTCAACTAGGGTCGAGCCATTAGGTGTCATGCGGTCATGACACGAGGAGGCAGTCATACTCTCGTACAGGTCGATGCCGGTCGCCCACTGGGGGTCCATCAACAGCTGGGCGCTGGCTGGCTTTGACGCCGGCGGAGTCGGCATGCCGGAAGCTGGCGGGTCGACATAGCGGTTGAGACGCATCTGGACCGACTGAACCTCGCACTGGAGGCGCAAGAGCCCGGAGGCGGTGGTGTCCTGGGCGGGATCTGTTCCGGCAGATGCGGGCTCTGAGTCGCATTTAGCCTGGGCGAGGAGGATCTGTCTCTGCAGCTCGATGAGACGTGCCTGGTTGTCGAGTCTCGCGATGAGGAGCTCACGGTCGCGGTCAGAGGTGCGGGTTGGCGAGCCAGAGGAAGCTGTACGGAGGTGGTTGGGGAGGACAGAGTCAGTCTGGAGAGGAGGAGGCGGGGGAGTTGGGCGCGAGGAGGCGCTGAGAGCCAAGTCGTCAAGCAGGGCCTGTGGCAGGATCAAGGAGCTCTCCGAGTCCGCATCTGCGCGCGACATTTCTGTTTGCGTTTGTGTTTCTGTTTCTGTTTGCGTTTGCGTTTGTGTTTGCGGGGGACCAGACAAAGGGTGGGTTTTTGCGGTGACGAGGGCGGAGAGCGCGAAGAGCAAAACGGGCGGCGCGCGGCGCAATCAAAACAAAACAAAGCGATGAGCTCGCTGCAGGTCATCTGCTCAAACTTGATCGCCCATCGCTTAAAATGTCTCTTGCAACTTTGTTGTTCCCGAACCCAAAATACCCGTGCGGCGCTGTACAAAGGAGCGTTGCCATAACAACGCTCGCGCTGTCGCCCCGTCCCGTTTGAGAAAACTGTTTATTCCTACATCCATTCCGCTACATATACGCACAGGTTTCTACGTTTTAATCAATATATGTATAATCGAGATTGGCGTTTATTGCTCCGCACTCATTCAAACACTTATCGGCGCTGTAGTACTGGATCCATTGTCCACAGACTTTCGCGACGCAACTTTTGTCGGATTACTAGAAGCTGAATGCCGCTGAATACCTGGCCCAGATGCCTCGCATCCTGGGCAGTTATGTAAAATCTCGTGAGCAAACAAATCGCAGTCAATACAAAATTGTTTATGACACAGTGGGCATCTAAATCTACCTGTTGATCCACTTTCTTTTTCTTGTGCTGTAGCCGCGGTGGTTGATGCTCCGTCACCAGCTACTCTTATCCGAACTGAAGAATTTTGCAAAGGGATAGCAAATAGTTTCCGGCAGCCAAAGCACGCCGATGACTTGCTTCGTCTAACTTCCGGCCATTCAACTTCGTACCAGTTTCGTAATGGCATGAGATGATGATAGGAGCGCGCCAAATGCGTTGACAAAATTAGAGTCAGGCCGCACGCCGGACATTCCGATGGTAAAGAGCATACTTTGACATTACAGCGCGGACACAGATATCCTCCTTTCAATAGTCTTGTATGACAAGCACAGAACGATGGCGACGTCTCAACAATGCGGGACGGAAAGCCCATTCGCATTAACTCTGACTCTGACTTTGATTTCGCAGCCTCTTTGTTCGTGGTCGATGCTGGCGGCGTGCACGCACTTAACAAAACTTCTTTAAAGTGCTGTTCATTTAATATGACTCCATATGTACTAGCAAAATCTCCATCATTCGTCTGCTTGCAAAGCTCTTTGCACACCGCAACTTGCGCGGCCAATCCTACTACTCTCACTCGTATCTGCTCAGATTTCAAAGTTGCAATCGTTTTGTGAATATCTCCGGGATCGCATGATAATAGCGCGCCAAATATGATGACAACTTCTTTCGTTCCGTGTGAAGGCACATGACTACTTTATGTCAGTTTGATGTAGACTTTTCTTGAAAGCATAGCCGCTACTCACTAAAGTGCACCTCGTGCCATTTCGAGAGCATTTTGAAGAGACGGAACGCCGGATGGTTCCTCTTTTTTCAAGGCCTGGAGAGCCGCAACGTGCTCTGTAGGATTCCCACCCAGTTGAGAGATTAAGCTAGCAAGCCCATCTTTCATCCCGATGATGCCCAGTTGAGAAATCGGATTCTGCTCAAAATACTCGTTTATAAACTGTGCCGCGTATTGTAAAGTAAGCCGGTATCTAGACGGTCGCAAATCTTTGTCGGCCATGGCCGAACTCAGATCCAGCACGAGGATGAGGTGACGGATAATTCCTCGCTGAAGCGGTGTCTGCTCATAGAAGAGACGCTTCCGCTTGTTCGACTGCACTAAATCTGCAATCGCATTTGCAAGACTTCCGCCCTCATCTTCTTGCACGATATCCCATGGCCGCTGAATAGAGTCTTCCCAGACGTAGCCGCCGCCGCTGGTTGAGCGCAGGTCGGCGTTGGCTCTGCGGTTTGCCCTGGTCGACATTCCTACACTTGAGGCGCGAGATCCCGTGACGTCATCTGGTTCTGGAGACGAGGCCTCATAGAAAGACCCATCTGAGTCGGACATTTTGAGAGACGAGTGATGGTGGGCACGCAATTGCGCGGGATGTCAGGGACCGAGAGACTGATGAAAACCTGGAGTAGGAAATATCGAGAGAATGGCAACCGAGCCGCAGCGTAGTAAAAAGGTTGTGACATCATCTGCGCTCTAATCTCGCCGTGACCTACTTATTACCATGCATTGAGCCGAAAGACCAATTTACAACTCAACTATGCATACCGACACTACTTCTATTCCGTTTCTTATTATTACCGCCAATCTAAATCGTAATCACACAACCTTCGTTGCTCTAATAGCAAAAATTCGAAAATGACCCAAACATGCGCCTATACAAAGAAGAATCACAAAACAAACAAAAACAAAAACACAACAAAGGCCAATACAAGCAACGACGCAAATACAACAATTGAGATGCCAGCACTAGACAGTAAACGCAAAATATTAAAAATTAACACTTAGATAAAAACAAAAACTGATGCACAATTCTAAACCAAAATTTTTCCGTTGCCAAACAGATGCGAAGCAAGACTTTAGACTATATTTGACGCATCGTAGTTTGCATAAAGGGTCTATTGTGAAGATCATAAGCAGGAAAATATTGAGAGGGCGCCTCCCAATTGACCTGAGGATCGATCCACTCGTCCTCAGTGATGTAGTTCCAGAAAGCCCAAAGCCCTCCAAAACTGAAGAGGGTAAACAAGCACGCAAACAACGAACCATCAATTTTCCCCGAAGTATGGCGGCATATGTGTCTGGATACCACGAACTCAAAAATCTGCCCAATAACAAAGAGAATGAAAGCGGAGAACAGAAGGAGTAGTGGCTTGTGCTCTCTCAGAACGCGCACAACAAGGTAGAATTGAAGTATGAGATAAAGGGAGATAGCAACAATAGGCCATAGCAGATAGACTGTGTATAGAGCGTAGTTACGCATACTCGCGGGATCGTTTGAAGCCGAGTCAAATGCTCCAGTCCAGTCAAATGAGGAATCTAGAGCGATGTAGCCAACGCCAATGAAGAAGGCGATACCAGAAAACAAAGTGAGAATGACAGAAAGAAAGCCTCCATCAGGCAGGATCTGGTACGCCACAATAGCATTCACAACCAAAAGCCATGCAGTCGATGCCGTAGCACCAATCTCTATTGCGCTAAAGTAGGAGATGATTGTTCGATTGAAGATAAAGCCACCGCTGGCGAAGATGGCTGAGAGCGAGACTATGAAGTAAGAGAAGAAGAGAATTTGCATTTCACGGCGGCCTACAGCAACTTTTCTGCGCTGGGCAAAGAAGATGAAAAGCAGACATGTGACGCAGGCAAAGAAAGAGACGAGTATGAGACCCAGGTTCTCTACACGACCACCTCCGGCCGCGTTGAACCCGCGCAAAGAACAGTATTTCGGGACATGCTCGAAAAGCTACAGCAAGGCAAATGTGCATGTGCAATTAGCTCGAGCTCACGAGGCAGCAGAATAAGTACAAGAGGAGAAAGGACATACGTTGCAGGCGGGGAGGTTCGAGTAGTAGCAAAAGTTCTAGATGACGAGTCAGTAACAGGACAACACAACGCACATATAAACACGATACAAACAGGCTCACGTTGAAGTTTCCGTAATTTGTCGTCATGTCGACGACTGCGGCCAAAAAGAAGAAGCTGAGCCTGCGAGCAGAGTTGGGCTGGAAATACAAAGCTCGACGAGGCTGAGAAGAAGCCTTGTCTCTCGAACACCAAAACAAACTCGAGGCCTTTGTTACCTTTGATTGAACGCAGCCTCGAACAAGCGAGCAAACTAAATAGGTTTGGGGTTTGTAGTCACGTGTATATTATCCTGGTGTGTAGAGTACGGATATCCGTGTTTAGTATGTGCACATGTATGTGCCTTGTGTATTTGCGGCAGTTTTTTTGTGTAATAAACAGAATGGTTCATAGAGGCCTTTGGTATTATTGTAGTAGCACTCATGCAACAAACTGCAGTGTGCTGAGGCCGGTGTGCTACGCTCCGCTGTGAATTTGCCCTTTCTCCCGCCTCGAAACCCTATTTGATTCCCCTGGCTTTCCACCGTCCTCGAGCGCGCTTCGTGAATTGTGTCGCCTGTATTCTTGCCCCGTTTCTCTCTTTTGCCTGCTCTTCCTCCGTCTTGCGCCTTTCTGCTGCTGCTGTCTTCTGTGTTTAGCAGGCTTTGTCTGCCTCCGCTATCCCGCAATGGCCGACGCGCGCCTGCTCGAGCCCGCGTCCATCGTCGTGCCCGACTTCGCAGACTTTCCCTCCTACTCTGCGCGTCCTCCGCTCCAGCCAGCCACGCATTCAGCGCCTGTTCTTCAGCCGCCGGCACAGATTGTTGAGTCGCCGCCGCGACCGCTTTCTGCAGCAGCAGACTCCGCGCAATCGCCTACCGCAGACCTCCGTCGCCAGGCCTCGCTCGGCCGTCCTCGGCTCCCGCGCTCCTTCTCACTCGGCGGATCCGCCCTTCGGCGCACACACACTGCTACGGCCGCTCACAACTTTCCGCAGACACCGCCCCAGCGTCAACCGGGACTGCAGGGCTCGTCTGGGAGCGAGGCCATCACCCCGGCTGAGTACTCCCTCCACATCGTCTTCACCCAGGTATGCGGCTCTTGATCCCCGACCCCTCCGTCTGTCTATCTCTCTCGTCCTAACCTATTCGCAACCAGTTCGTCCGCCATGCCGAGAAGAAACTCAACATGTGCCTCAGCTACTCCTCAGAGGAAGAACCTCCTATTACCGCTCTTCTGGGAGCTGGCGCAGACCCGGCCTTTGATAAAATCCTCGAGTCTCTGGGATATATCTCGCGCCAGAAGCCACGTCCAGTGATCGATGCCGTCATGTTTTGGCGCAAGTCAAAGTCTGAAGCCGCCACAGCAGCCGCCCGCGAAAGAGGTGGTCCTCCTTTATCTGCGCAGTCTTCATTACCTTTTTCTCAGCAACAACAACCGCCTCAGTCCTCGAATCGACAAGGGCTAGCAGTCCCTGGACAGCAGCAGATCCGAAGTTTTCGGCACAAGGTTAGCAAGAGTCTTTCAGATCGCTCTCCAATCAGCAACAGGGATCACAAATCTAGTCCTCAGAGCCCTCATAGTCCTTTTGGTCAGAATACTCCTCAGCCGTCCAGTTTGGGATACTTTGGTCTGCATCGGCACCACAGCATTTCAGCTGCTGCTCAAACGCCGAACTTATCCGGGACTCGACCTGACAGTGCTCAGCAAGCAGATCGCAAAAGCTTGACATCCATTTATATCCTTTGTCGTGTTTTAATTGAAGTCGTTAAACAGACATCGGCATCCATCCTTGGTGAAGAGATGGGAGACAAGCTTGAAGAGATTGTTTTTCGCCAGATCAAAGCCAGCGATCCGAACTTGGTTCGTGCGAGTCCAATTAGATTGGCTAATTGGCGGTTATTTGCTGAATTGCTAGGTGAAATGTCTCGCATGCGATTTACGAGTGTGAGTGACAGGTTTATTGCAGAGTTGGAGAAAACTGCTGGAGATCAGAACTTGTCAAAGGACCAAGAACATAACGTGCAAGTAGTTATTCATGGAATGGAATATCTGCAGCTTAAAGTACTTTGCCCCATTTTCTACGTGCCCATGACTTTACGTCTCTAACCTCTGTTATAGGTCTATCCGTTAGAGCAATTTGAAGATGCTGCAGACTTCATCCAATCGATTTGCAAATTCTTTATAATGTCCCATGGCCAGCGTGTCAAGCTAGCATACTGTGAAATTCTCAGTACGCTCCTTCTCTCAGTCGCCGGAGTAATAACGGCTGAAGTCAATCATCCTTCTTGGGTCAAAGCTATTGACAGCGTATATCCGAAAGTTCTCGCGATGATCACCAAACAGAGATACTGGGCAGACTCATTTCAGCTTGCCTGTACGATCCTCTGCGTTGCTCCGATACAGTTCTTTTCAGACAACTGGGTTCCTTTACTCGAAGCAAATTTCCAAAAGCTAAAGGATGCAAAGAGCCGTGCCATTGTTATTAACGGAATTTCAAGACTTGTGTGGGTTTATCTTCGTCGATGTTCAGAGTCGTTTAGCGCTATTGAGAAGCGACTGGATGGATTTACAAAAATTCTGTTTCCGCCCGGCACCAAGAAGTCATGGCTTACTGCCGATCGCAGTCTGATCAACCCTTGCGTTCAGCTAGTTCGGTTTGTTGGATGGAGTCATCCTGATTACTGCATGAAAAATTTCATTTTTCCACTCCTTAGTAGCGATACTATTTCAAGAATGAGTGATCACAATCTATCTGCAGATATTCTTTCACCCGAGCATATGCGTGTTGGAATCCGTGCATTTCTTTTTATGCTACTGGACGCTTCTGATAGTACCGCCCCCCCTTTCTACTCGCCTGATCCTCCTATAAAGCAAGGCAGCGTCGTCGCTAGAGAAAAGTCTTTACAGGAGCAGCCTGTCATGACAGAACCGCCTCCAGCCTTACGTGATTATTATGCTCTGTTCTCGCGGCTTTTGGGAAAAATTATGTTGATTTGCGATTATAACTTTGGTGGCCAAGTAATTCTTGATGAAAAGATGGGAAAGAGTACACCCAAGACCCCATCCTCGTTTTCTTTCAGCCAAACAGCCGGAATGGGTAACTCCCTGGGATCAAACGGTGCCACAAATGGGCAGAATAGTGAATACTTGCATGCTAGCTACGAACTTCTGCTGCTGGTATATGAGAGCATTCCACTATGTGTTCCTCAAGACGTCAGCTTTGCTCGTATTGTAGAGATCTTGTGCAAGGGTACTGCGCATCCTGATCCTAGACTTGCATCTGCGGCTGCAAATTCTTTGAAAAGCCTGGCACGCTGTCCGAAGCTGTCGCAGCAGACCATTGTTACTGGATTTGCAAGATTTATTTTCAATTATGAAGAACGGTATTCTGCGTATTCGGAGAATTCGATGCTTGACTCCTCGAGTAACGTCGAGAATACCCTTAAATTGTATGTGCAGTTGCTTAGCATTTGGACAGATGTCATCAGGCAGAAAACAGCAGCATTTCGAGATTCAGCAGCAAATGGGAACGGCCTGAATGGCGTTCCAGCTTCTGTTACACCAACCACTACCGATTCCTCAAGTCGGGGAGAAGAAATGGAGGCTACCTCTGTCTGGAGTGTGATTGAAGAGGTTGAGAGTAATGGACTTTTTTTTCTCTGCAGTCAAAGCAGGACAGTTCGCTCATACGCGGTTGCTGTGTTAAGGTTGATTCGTGAATTTGATATTGCTTTAGAAGAGCAAGTGGAAGTTCTGAAAATGCAAAAAAGCTCCGCCTCAGCAAAGATTGGCATGAGTCGTATTATAGAAATCCTTGAGGCAACGGATGGGTGTGGTATTTTGAACATTGATAGCATGGAACCCGGCACGCTTGAAGCAATGTCAACAGCAGAGCGTATACGTCTAAGTCAGCTTCAACTTGATGCTAAAGAGCTGGCGCATCACGGAATTTTGGTTCGCCTTGCTCAGTCTGATTCTGGCGTCGATTCCGCTTTATGGCTAAGACTGTTCCCTAAATTTCTCAAAACATGTTTAGCAATCTTTCCTATGCCAGTTGCGCTGTGTCGCGATAGTGTATGCGGAAGACTAATTCATCTTCATAAACCGCTTATGGAAATAATTGAAATTCATAACAAGTCACCAGGTTCAGCGGATGGTCACTTGAAGCACAGCACACGTACGCATCCTGAAGTGCTGATTGAACAATGGAAGCTGTACATGATTGTTGCTTGTTGCACATTAACGGCAACGGATGATCAAGATGCATTAGCCACACAAAAGAGACCATCAGCAAAAAAAAGAGGACCTCTTCAACTATCTGTACCCTACACTAGGATCACATCAGCGAAGGCTTTGTTTAGGATGGTAATACCGCTGCTTCAGGTTGATTATGCATTAGTTAGAGAAGCAGTGATTGAGGGATTAAAGTGTATCAATATCAACTTGTATAAAAGCCTGGTGGAAGCATTACAGCCGATGATCCAAGGCTTGGATTCCAAGCCCCATGGCTCGAATGCGACAGGATCTGGAAACTTTTCGACTGGGAACTCGGCGAATGGAATCAATCCTCCACCGTCCCCTTCTTCATCAGGTCTCCTTTGGCGCCGGACACGCAAGCACGACTGGTCGCGTATCGAAGTTACTCACGTGCTACAGCTGACGTCTCATTTTTTGAAAGACCCGACCATTTATAACGATCCATGGATCCTTGAGCAGCACATTGCGTTTATAAAGTACACAAAGGCCTTTTTGGGACAGTCAGAAGTAGCATTTGATTGGAGCTATCAGAAACTTAGGAGATACTTCTGTGGGTTTATGCAGGTTCTTTATGAAGGTATTCTCCTCACTGGGCACTCAAATGTGTGGTTACCATTTGAAGCTCGGGTTTCCCTTTTCAAATTGATTGAAGAATGGTGTGGGTATGGTCAGTATGCCAACCTTGCTCATGAACGAAATGAGCGAATGAGGCGTGCCGCTGTCGAACAGTGCCGCGATGCTACAGAACAGGGCATATTACTAGCGTCATTTGAAGTAGTAAAAAGTCAACTTGAACTTGCGGCGTTGAGCGCCATGGCATCACTATTACATGGTCCTTTGACAGAGACGATAGAAAGTCACGGCGCGCAGGCTGCAGTAATGTCGTTTGACGTTGGCGCGATCTTTCAATGGACCAATGCAGTTTTTGAAGCCAATACAGACAGGATGCATGCGATTGGACGTCGAGCGATTGTAAGTATGCTTCGATCAAACAAGGGGCATACTGATATTTTATCGAGAACTGTTGCATACTGTTATTTCACTGAATCTGGTCCGCGAGCAAGTGAAAGCTATTTCTTTGCTCTCGCTGATGTTCTTATTGAAGACAATGAGTATCCTTGTGAAATGCGGCAGCCAATAGCCCTTGGATTGTTTAAAATTGGTGACGAGAAATCACCGATCCGAGTCAAAGCTGCTGCTCTTTTAAAGGCTATTGAATCTCGCTATTTTGGAAAATCAAAAGTTCAGAATTATGAGATCAGTATATCAGATCGGACTACTGCAGTATACAAACGCGCACAGTACAATCTATCTAATCAATTTTCTATGGAATACGATGAACTAAAGTTTACGATTTTTTCCGAATTATCAATGTTTTTCCATATAGTAGCCCCCTCGCTGCGCGTTGATATTCTTGCGATAATGATTCCTTGGATATCGAATATGGAATTACAACTTGACCCGAACGGGAAAAACCCTTCTCCTTCAGCGTTCATGGTCATGACAAACCTTTTCGAAATTACTGTCCGCTTCAGCAATGAGATTCAAAATGAAGTTGAAGCTTTATGGGTCACGCTTGCTTCGACTCGCCACATGGGTAACGTTCGCGCCATTTTGGATTACTTGATTAATATGGGAGTGGAACGACGCGATCCGGCATTTGTGGAGTATAGCAAGCAGATTGTCGTCTACATCGCAAGTACGCCTGCTGGCTCAAAATTAGTTGAGGCCCTTGTCGCATACATTCAACCGACCAGTATGCTCCCTACTGCTGGCGAAGTAAAAGAGTACCCAGGAATTCAAGAGATGTTTCCTTACGTTGCGGAATTAACCTTGGTATTACCGCCAGCTGTTGAACCGGTAAGCCTACGATCTTGAAGCTACATACTACGAAACAGTGGCTAACAAATTCACTGTATAGGTTGGATTTTCGATTGGTCAGCTGGCTATGATTCTGCTTGTCGATTTATTTGTGAGTCCAGTAGCAGCAATGTCAGCAAACTTGGCACTACTACTTCAGGTTACATTTGTCCTATTCGATCACTACAATACACTAGTGCACGAGCAAGCTCGGGAATTACTTGTTCATCTTATTCATGAAATATCCCTCTCGTCAGGCACTGAGTTTGGAGACGAGAAATACAAGACATCGGCAGAAATAATCGATCTTATACGCGAACGTGATCCTCAAACTATATGGTCATATGATGATTTGTATCTAGATGAATCTACAACAAGAAAGCCAAGAAATATGGATGGAATGATTAAGAGAGTTCTGTCTGTATTCGAAGAAAAAAATCCAAAGTTGAAGGAAGAATGGAGCACTGTAGCATTGACATGGGCTACCTCTTGTCCGGTTAGGCATTTTGCATGCAGGTCGTTTCAGATCTTCCGTTCAGCATTTGTGGCTGTGGATCAGAATATGCTAGCAGATATGCTAGTTCGACTGTCAAATACTATTGCGGACCCGAATCCCGATATTCAAAACTTCGCTATGCAGATATTGATGACATTAAATGAAATCGTTCTTAGCTGCGATTCAAATGTTATGGATTATCCTCAGGTCTTTTGGGCTACAGTTGCTAGTATGCAGACTGTGAATCAGAGTGAATTTATTGAAAGTGTTACTATTTTAGGAAACTTACTTGATAGAGTGTCTCTGGATGACCCTGATGTTGTGAGCAAGTATATGTCTGTGTTTCCAACGAAATGGGAAGGAGGAAAATTCGATGGTTTGCACAAAGCACTGATTCCTGGACTTCAGTCGAGCAAGTCTTATGATCTAACTTTGAATGTGATCAATCGATTAAATGCTTTGAAATCCAATGAATTAGTCGGTAGCGAAAACAGACTGCTTTATGCAACTTTATGTAACCTACCGCGGTTTGCACATGCTCTTGAAGTTGGTGAATTACCTCCTGCGTTTATTGCTTCGGCCCAGAATCTAGTTGCAATGGCGGAACGAGAATCGATGCCGTCTTTGTCAAGAATTCTCAATTCGTTTGCGAACGGAAGATTTCGCGTAAAGAGTGATTTTATCAAGCAGGTTATTCATTCGTTTCAATCTACAGCCTTTAATGACAACGAGTCAGATATCATGGTGTTTTTCTTAGGAATTTTATCCAACGATATTCCGTATGTACGGATAGAAGCAATGGAGCTTTTAAAGTACCTTTTCCCCTTAACTGATATGCGCCGCGAGGAGTTTGTTGCGATTGGGGCTGATCTGATTTCTCCGTTGTTGAGGTTACTGCAAACCGAATATGCAGAACAAGCACTTCAAGTTTTGGATGAAGCTACCTATATCCCTGGCACGCAGATGGACCGTCACGTTTTGCGAGCGTCCTTGAGTGGCAGAACTATGATGAACCGACGAGAAGAGTTTGAGAACACGACTTCTACGTTTGGTATTCCGGATGAGACTGGATGGTCAGTTGCGATGCCAACAGTTAGAGCGTCAGTTGCTAGGAGTAACGTTCATGCGGTTTTCTATTCATGCGAAGTTACAAATCCAGAATACCACTCTTTGAACCCTGACACAGTTGTTGAGTTTTCTGTTGATGAGTACTCTGGAGAATTTCAAAGATCGCGGAATCGCTTCAGCCAATTGAGACAGCAGCAATATCGTGGGCAGAGTATGACGCCACAGTATAACACTAGTCAACTTGCATCTGGAATGGCTGATGGTGGCTATTTTGGCGGTGCATTTGGATTGAGCCCAACGCGATCCTCTTCGTCTGCTACCGCTAGTGCAATTTTGGCGCGCAGTAGTGCAGCAGCTAATTACAGACTGCGTCCTGGTGCCAAGGCGACGACGAATTCGTATTACAGCAGCTCGCCGGTTGGGTTTGAAGGTAGTTCTTATGGACCAATGCCGATGGATAGAAGTGATACGATGACTTCGTTTGCAATGGGTGACGATGCAGATGGATCTGTCAATCATTTAGTTGCTGCTTTGGATAACCTTACATCATTCTTTGCGGAAGAGACTACTGCATATACGACTGCTCTTGAGTAAAAGAAAGAAAGAAAAATGAGCTGTCTATTGTGTAAGTTTTATAAATTGGGTTTTTATATAGATATAGTTGCTGACAATTTTCTCTTTCAAGATATAAAAATCATGGTTTCGGCTGGAAAAAGCATGGCATATTATGCTGGAATTTTGCGTGTGTTTGATAAAATATATGTATATTGTTTATGTTTGGTTTTGGGGTTTATTAGTTGATACTGCCTGTTTTTATTTTTTAACATAATTGAACCACTTACAATTTTACAGTGGAGTTTTGGCGCGTAGTCGTTGTATGATTATAGGTTGCTTGTTCTGAGTATGCAGTAGCAGATGAGCTATTTGGAATGGACGAACCGCGCAGACCAGCGTATTTAAAAAGGGGAGGAGGATTTAGTGCAAGTTTTAGAGGACAGGGTATGAGACATACGACAGTTATTCCAGGCCAGATATGCATGCAGGTTTGAGTTAGAAAAGCTGAATACTTTATTTGCACAGTATGATTAAAGTAGCAAAATAATTATTTACACCAAACGATTAGCTTGAGACCAATTCAAAACTAAATGACGAGTCTGCGCAGCCCCCCAACGACCCAAGATTCTGCTAGTTCGTCATACCTGCAACTAAGTAGTCGCTGTTTTGTAACAGGGCAACGAACCACAGCGGGATTTGTTGCAGTTGGTGCTGGAGAGGTAGTGATGTAAGCATATATGCAAGGGTAGCAAAATATGCGGCCAGTCTCAATTGAGGTTGGTTCTTTGATGGGATTTCGGCAGATTCCACATAGCGTAGTGTCACCCGATGCCAGTTCTTGCTTTGTAAGAGCTGGTGGAGGCGCAAGCGGAGGATCTAGTGCATATTTTGCCTCTTGCTGTTCACCTCCAAATGCGGACAGTTCATCTTCGTCATTGGCAGCCTGCTGCAGCTCGCGCTGCCGCCTTCGAGTTGACTGAGCAAGCTGCCGAGGGAAGTCTGAAGCGTACCACCACTCAAGTAATTTCAGTGCAAAAACAGCAGTAGGTAGTATTCCGCTAAGCGCCATATCAGAAGCCTTAAGAGCTAAAGCCAGAAATTTTTGAGTCAATGTTCTTGACGGGACTTCCGAGGTAGTTGTCGAGGAAAACGAAGAAGGCCTGGCTTGACGAGTATATCTGATGCCGAGAAGGAAGTCGGTGAGGGTGTGATACGGTGTTTTACCAAATAAATATAGTATACTAAGAAGTAGTGAGATAGTTGACGCCGACAACTTTAGAGATGGGTATATCTTTGAAAAGGTGCCGGATAATATTTTTCTTATTCGCTGTATTTTCGACTGCCGGGCATGCTGATCGTTTTCTTGCGGATGAGATCGGAACATAGACGCTGCCTGCAGCGACTCGTAATATAAATCACACTTGCTCACAATGTATGGGACTCCAACAAGAGCAAACAGGGATCCATATATGTCGCGGTTGCGAAGTTCGGCGAGCTTGTCGACTTTTTCTTGCACGCTCTTGAGATTTCCGCTTGCTGCTACGACGGTGTAGTCAGCCCGCACAACGCGGCGACGCGCGAGGTCGTAAAACGACTCAGTGAAAGACGCATTCCAGGCTTTTAGACATCGCAGCTCGATTGCTCCCGACAGCAAGGCGTAGATCTCGTCGAAGTAGAGGACGAGACGTAGGAGATAGCGGGGGTTGCGTGCGGCGAGGGAGGCAAGGACATAGCGGACGGAGGGCGAGAGCAGGTCTGAGAGCTGGCTGGCAGAGACAAGTTCAAAGAGAGTTGGCCGGGTGGGATCGAGCAGCAGCGGGTTCAGAGTGGAGAGATGGGACATTTGTGGTGAGATGCGAGGCGCGGAGGAGGAGCGGGCGGGGCGGGGCGGAGGACGGGGTTTCGGTATGTATTGCGCGGCATTAGGAAGATCGGGAGAATCTCGGTGCGGCGCAGATGGTTACCCGGTCTGGTATCAGAAATCTGGCGCAACAGCTTTTGCTTTTTCTGGTTTCAAAGAACAGAGTCAACCGGCTGTTGACAGAGATCACCTAAAACCAGTAAGACAAGTCCAAGTCCCGGGTATCTCGTAAATATTATAAATAGTCGCCGCTATCTCATAGCAGCTTCATAGCAGCTTAAGATCAAAGAAAGGGGTCGCTTTGATGTGTATATACTCACTTCGTGGCAGCGGAGATGAAATCAAATCCCGCAAATGTAGGCTGTTTAATCAAGAGTTGGCTTTACTTCTTTCATTTGTTCCGTCATTACTGCAAATGCCATTGTAACATAGAATTGGCGGATCTTTTTATTAATTAGTAGACTTATTGTTAAATATATTGCGCCATAATATGTATTGCTCAGGTCTCCTGTCAGACATATGGATAGAGATGCTCGCTCTACCTTACAACCTCAAACGCGCGCGCTCCGTTCGTGACACCTACGTTGGCCGCAGCAAGAAAAAAAGAAATAGGGCACAGCTTAACAGAGGGCTGAGGAGCCATATTTTGGTTCAATTCAGGCATAGTATCTCTCGGTGACGGCCGCAATGTTCTGCGTGCCTGTTGCAGCAGTGTTTTGATACTGCTCAATCGGGGAGAGTGCGCAGGGCGGCAGTGCAGCGCGTAATGTGCACGTTCAAGGGACATTTTAGAGTGTTACACGGTTTGCCGCATGGAGCAGAGGACGCCTGCTGCGTCTCTCACCTCCTCTCACCTCCTCTCACCTCCTCTCCTCCTCTGCCCATCCCACAAACCCGCTATGGCAAACATCAAGGTCCGCTTCCTGATCGTTCTCGCCCTCCTCCTCGTCTTCCTCTTCGCAACAAGCCAGACATTGCCCTCGGGCACGCTGAGCAAGGCAGCTACTTCCCACAAACAGGCCGTCGCGGGCTACGTCCAGTCCTTCGCCCAGTCCTTCGCCCAGGAGGACCCCGAGAACCCCAGAAAACTCGCTGTTTCTGAAGAGACGCCAGCTGGCACTCCATTGCAATGCCGCGATCCTTATAGAAGTCCCGGATATCTGTTCATTGACCCGTCCAACGTGCGCAAAACACAATGGATCCCCTTCCCTGATTCAGGTGCGTTGGATATTCCAATGCCTGAAAGCGCGCGATACCCAACAGACAAAATTCCCGAGTTCACCAATGATCCTCCTCCTGCTGATATTTTTGCAGCTGCCCCCCACAATTGGTTTGCAGAGCTCATAAACTACAACACCATACGGCAGGCTATGCAGAAAGCGAATTCGTCGGGCGCCGCTCCGGTTCAGTTAGACAGCTTCCAGCAGCGCTTGATCAAGCGAATGAATTGGCTCCATAACCGACGAGTCCTCGTCTTAGGAGATTCGGTCGATCGCATCATGATCCAGGAGTTTTGTAAAGTCTTTCGAACGTCAGCAAAGTATACTGAAGGCCCGTATGGAGGTCAACACACAACCTACCGTTGCGAGCTGACATCCTTTAACTTCACAATATACCATTGGCAAGTGGCATCTCTATATCCCATGCGGCCATCATGGTGGTGGCTCCCTCACATCAAAACTCTTCCTTTTGAAGATAGGTTCAAGGAACTGTACGAGCCTGTTCGGAAAAATGTCATTGGTATGAATGGAAAAACCCCTGATCTCATTCTGTTCCAGTCTGGCTTGTGGGACGAGCGAGCTTTTAGAGAAAGTACACGAAATGCTGTCTTACCAGGCGATGAAAAGTTATCCAAAGAGCAACTGGAGGTTGAGCAAGAGAAACGCAAGCAAACCCCGCTGGGACAAGGAGGCCGCCAGCTCTCATGGGACGAACTAGTATTCTTCAAAGCACGCATGGAGAAATTCATGCTCTACATTAGAGATCAATTTGGAGGTGATCCAAATCTCCCTATGATGTATAGAGGTCTTACCACTCGCAAGCAGTCGAATAGAGCCGATTTGGGAACAATAAACATGGATAGATTGTCCCGAAGTCTCGCTGAAAGGCATGGGCTCGAAATCTTTGAATGGGCGCGATTGACTGCCGGTTTCTCGGATGAGTACCATGATTATCTGCACATCGGCCCTGGACCACTGAATGCTCTATGGACAAACATGATACTCTTCTACTTGTTTAGAGCCGCTGGTGGCGTTGAAGCAAATGGTACACTGATCTCATATCCAGATCCAGTGAATAGTTACTTTGTTGAGGGACAAGGTGCGGCAAACGTGCCAAACATGGCTCTTTCTAGTACCCCTGACACAGAAGTAAATGCGCATTGGGCTGCATGCCATTCGTATAATATCAATTGGGGCGGACGGTAGACAGATTGCGGTAGTTGAGAAGAGTGTACTATACAGAAAAACGATCTTATTGTTTGGATGTAATAAAGAACAATACTAGAAATATAGCACTACTGCCAATATATTATTAAGCTAGTTTTTCCAAGTTCTTACCTAATTTTTTCCTTTTGAAAATGAAGAGGGCAAATATGGTATTAACGTGTTTAACAAAAACGAAGGATCCTGCCTCCACGATGATTTTCTAGCGCTGTATCAAAAGTTCCATTTGTAGTGCATCAGGTCAGGGGTTTTCACGTGATTAAATTTGACTTTCAACATGGTTTGGCCTCCTGCAGCGCTGCAAGTCTGCCTGCACTAAAGTAGATAATCTCCTTTCCACCATCTACACTCTTCTTTTTATTCGGGGCAATGCAGACTCGGTCGCGATCGAGAAAGTCAGGTTCGATGTCTCCGGTGCCGTCACCGACCGTGAAGCGCGAGAAGTCAGCGTCGCCCTCGCCCTCGCCTTCCGCGGCCCCCCCGCTGGCTTCGGAGGAGGTCATTCAGCAGCCACCGGCTGTCGCAGATACTTTCACAACCCGCACGAAGAGATCTCGTCATAAGAAGCAGAAGAAAACACACAATGGAGGCTTCAGATCTGTATTAAGGGCTTTGGTATTTCAGTGCGTTCTTGCTATGCTGTTATGCCTTCAATTATAAACTGACTGAACAACAGATTCTTGATCTACTACTTACTCTACTTCGCATTCGTCAAATGTCCAAGCGATCCTGATACCCATCCAGCAACATGCAACAGTGTCAATAGTATTACTGGTCCTTTGCGCAACTCCCAGTTTACTCTGACATACATTGCACCTTATTTTGCGCGGGCCAAGGTCTCCTACGATCGGATGCTCCTCCCTGCAGCGCACAAAGTCTCTGTCCTGGCGGGAAAACAATACGACACCCGCATCAAAATACATGTTGATGGCGCCAAAGAATACATTCGTCAAAAGTACGATGGGCTAACAGTAAAGCCCTATGTCGACAAGGTTTGGAGTGACGCTTCATCATTTTACAACCTGGTTTCACCTGGTTTAGATATTGCACGAACGACTTTCAACCAATATTTGTTTAAGACGGGCTGTTTCGCACAAGAAGCGGCAGTTTTTTTAAAATTTTATGCCTCGAACAAGGCTATACCTGCGCTGAAGGTTTCTTACGAGAATGCAAAGTTGTATTTGAACCATCTATGGCGCTACTTAACCATCTTACAGCGAGACTATGTTTTTTATTACGCTTCGAATATTTATCGTGATAGAGTGGAAGGTGTTGTTACGCGCGTTACCGAAAAGGTTTTTCATCAGTCAACCGTGCATGACAAAATGAGCTCGGCGGTCTCAGAGATTGATCCAAAAAGCATGGAGCCGCCTTTCGAAAAGGCTTCTGCTGCAATCACCGGTCAAAGTCTTGCGTCCAGCACATCGTCATCTTCTTCTCCTCCTTCTCTCGCTTCCCCATACGTGACACCCAAGGCAGAGCCAGATGATATGGCGCATTTGGATGTAATTCGGGCCGATATTATGTCGTGGAATGACAAGTTCAGAAGTGCAGGAAAGTCAGCTATAAATTCGCTTTCGGAGGAACTGGCTGGCCTTTTTGATGAGGCTCGAACTGATCTTCGCAACGCAGGATCTGCAAATTTAACAGCTGCAAAGTCGTTGATCGAGTCTGAAATAGCTGCCGAGGGCGTAAACAGCACAGTGAGGCTAGAGCATGTTCTTGCATATGTTTTACTGACTACCGCAGATAGCGTTCGTGGATCAGCTGTTGAGGCTGCAAACTCGGTGATGCGCGAAGCTGAGTCGATACGCAACTCGACACTAGACATATTCCGTACGGTGAGCGGCGTCGGACTTCATGAGCTTGCGCGGAAATGGGCCGTGATGGACGACATTACGTGGAAAGATTGGAAGGAGTTTAAGATGCTTAAAGATACGGTTGATGATTTTGCACATGTGATTCAGTCTATTCCAATTGACCAGAATGTGGTGAGAAATGCGTTGAATCAATTAGACGGCGATGTCGATGCGTGGATCCAGGAAGTTGAGGAACGTCTTGGGTCGCTGATTGAGGAGGAGCGTTCGAAGGAGGCCGAGAATGCTGCAGAGAAGAAGGAGGCTGTGGAGGAGGAAATTTCCGCAGAAGACGAGGAGGAGGATTACGATTCTGGCGAAGAGTACGACGAGGACGTGGACGACGAGGACATCGAACGTATCACGTCTACGTTGACGTCGACCGTAACCATCGTGCACACAGGAATTTCCTCTACGACAGTGCACGACGAGCTCTAATAGGTCTCCTAACTGTACAAATAAAGCGGTATTTGATTACGCATCGCTCGTCCGATACTATAAATACGTAAATTAGGTTTAATTTGAGCCGTGTCGTGGGTCAGGGGGGATCGCCGGGCTCTCTCCTCTTTCCTTGGCCCCGCGGCTGTTCATGTTTTCTGATTCTTATATGTCAAATATTCCCCCTTCGCGATGCGTCTCCGCCTCCGTCTTCTCGTGGTCGCGCTTACCGCTGTGCTGATTGTTGCTGCCGTTGCTGGGGGAGTGCGCTCGTTCACCTCAGCTGCCTCCTCCATGGCGCAGGTGCTGGACAGCTCCGGCCGTGCGCTCCAGACGCCCGCTGCCGCCCGTCTCGTCCCGCCAGAGTGCCGCGATCCCTACCGCGAGCCTGGATATCTCTACATTGCAGAAAATGACAAGCGCAAGACACAGTGGATTCCATTCACGTATACGGGCGCATTGGACGTCCCGGCACCCGAGAGCGCACGCTATCCAACCAGCAAAATCCCCGAGTTCACTAACGACCCTCCGCCGTCAGACATCATATCAGCCGGGCCTCACAACTGGATCACTGAAATGATCAACTACCACAACCTTCTCAACACGGTTAGCACTGCACAGTCTGCAAAGAAGTCTCCCGTGAGCCTCGATAGCTCACAGCAGCGGATGATACGCCGAATGAACTGGCTGCACCACCGGCGAGTCCTCGTCTTTGGCGATTCCGTCGACCGCATCATGATCCAGGAATTCTGCACCTCTTTGAAAACTCAGCCCAAATTCACAGAAGGACCCTACGGCGGCCAGCACACAACATATAGCTGCCACATCCCTTCTCTCAACTTTACTATCTACCATTGGCATGTTGCATCTTTGTATCCCATGCGCCCATCCTGGTGGTGGCTCCCTCACGTAAAAACTCTTCCTTTCGAGGACAGATTCAAAGAACTGTACGAGCCTGTTCGGAAGAACGTTATTGGGATGAATGGAAAAACCCCTGATCTTATCCTGTTTCAGTCCGGTTTATGGGACGAACGGGCATTCAGAGAGAGCTCTCGCAACATGGTATATCCTGGCGATGAAAAACTCACCAAAGAGGAGCTGGAGGTTGAAAAATCAAAACGCAGAAGGACGGGATTAGGAATAGAGGGCCGCCAACTTTCTTGGGATGAGCTGGTATTCTTCAAGGCTCGTATGGAGAAGTTTATGCATTATATTAGAGATCAATTTGGAGGTGACCCAAATTTACCTATAATGTACAGAGGGCTCACTACTCGCAGGGAGTCAGATAAGGCTGATCTAGGCACTATCAACATGGACAGATTGTCTCGAAGCCTAGCGGAAAGGAATGGTTTTGAAATCTTTGAGTGGGCACGCATGACTGTCGGCTTCTCAGAAATGTACAGCGATTATTTGCATATCGGTCCAGGACCGCTGAATATCCTATGGTCGAACATGATGCTTTATTACGTGTTCCGAGCAGCCGGAGGTGCTGAAACAAATGGAACGATTTTGGCTCTGCCCGATCCTGTCGGTCAGTACTTCTTTGAAGGCAAAGGCGCCACCAGCGTGCCTACAATTGCTATTCCGAAAAAGCCCGATACGCAAGTTAATTCTCACTGGGCAGCTTGTCACCCTTACAACGTATTTTGGGGAGGAAGATGAGAAGCCAGTATCTCAAAAACTTATTTTAATTGCTAATCGGAATGGTTGTTGCAAAGGATTTAATAGATGGGACATTTTTGAAATTTGTTTTTCTTAGCTAGTTTACAAACTGACTGGGAATTGAGGTTATTTCATAAACAGTACAACTCGCTCACGACGAAATACTGAAACAAACCATAACGTAGCTTAGTTCAGCTAGATACTGTGCTTAGATAAATGTCAGAGTGCACACATTATATGAGTCTTGAGTTTGCATTAGTCGTAGGTGAATAAAAAACGCAATAAGAGGCTTCATGAAAGCCGTATTACATCTGATTAAACCGATAATAAGTCGGATACTGTGGCCAAAGCAAAATAATGGCTTAATTCAAGAGTTGGATTGTTAAACGGCTGTATATTTTGCGCCTTGCACAACGAGAAATGAATATGCAAGCGCAAACTACAGAAGCGCGGCGTGTGTACGTACAACCATAACTCTTCAATTCAATACCATTTTTCGCTACATGAATGGGTATGAGTGGGTATGTTTATTCGACATGATACTACATGTGCACTCCGAGGAGATGGATATTTGGCTGTGAGCTGGATAAAAGGTTGTGGTAAGGGCAGAACTGCAATCGGAAATAGCCGTCGTGCGGCTTTGACAGTTTCAATCCACAAACTGCTGCCTGTCTTCCACTTTAAAATGAATACAAATCGTATCATGAAAGACTATATTGTTGGAGCCAGAACCTGAATCCTTATTTAGGACCTTCGCGCTCTTCCTAAATACCGTGTTAGTTATCTGCAAGAAGTTCCCGCCAGATGCGTCGGCCTAGGCGTATTGCTGCTTTTCTGCTGGCCGTCAGTGCACTGGCGCTTCTGGCCAGATCCACGTTCACGTCCACGTCCACGTCCACATCGCCCTCATCGACCTCCACATCATTGAAACATTTCAATGGAGTCAACACGCACCAACCCTTTGCATACTCGCCTTTTGCGCCCTTGTTGACTTCGCTAATGCGCGGTTCGGCTCCTTCAGCTTCCAATATTCTCATAATCGCTGGATGCTCCGCTTCTGCCTCTCGGTTACTACAGCTGGCATCCGACCTGGCGACCGAATTCGAGATTCAGGACGCTGACTCTGATTCGTACGTTCAGTTTTTATTTATGGGTCCTTACTCTGTTAAGCTCGACTTTTTGTTGGAAGCCAGTGGCATCAATACCACGACAGCTGCCTCTGGTAGGTTAAAGATACATGATGCAAGAGCCAGGCTCAACTCACGCGCTCAAGCCCTTCCTCCGGCAGAAGGCACCGGGACAGAATCCGTCTCCATGTTTAATATTAATCCGATATCTGTCAAGGCAGCTTTGGATGCAACAAATCGATATTTGAAACCTCAAGCCACAATATGGTCTAGACAATTGGAGTCTGATACCGCATTTGGGGATAAGGTAGCTAGTTTACTGGGGCCCTCTAGTTCAGAGTTTGCACCGATTGATATCCCTGCGTCAGATCTAGAGCAACTGCAGTGGCTCACACTGCTCGACCCAACCGGACTAAAAGGTTCGTATTGTATAAAGCTGAATAATCTGTGTCTATGTATTAACCGAAAATAGCATGGTCGTCGCATTCCATCGACATTATAATCCCCATTACGTCTCATACTGGATCAGTTGTACGACTCCTCTCTTCAATATCACGGGCCCGATATTACAACTATCTTCCTCGTCCTCGCATTACTATCTATACCCCTCCCGGTATTGTAGATCCTAACCTTCTGAACTACATCGATCACACTTTTTCATGGCCTCGCGAACGCATTATATTGCAAACTATTCCTACCACTCCAATCGCATCGCAGCGCCAGACTCTGAAGGAATCTATCTTTTCAGGTGCTTTAAGAGCTCACATTCCGTCGTCTCGACATGCGCATACAGTACTACTTTCAGATACCGTAACTTTGAGCCCCGACTGGTTTCAGTGGGCAATGTTCCACATCTTGAGATTTTTTCCTGAAGTACAAGACTCTTTAGAGATAAAGGGGCCACTGCATCCAGTTGCCGGTATTTCTTTATGTCCTCCTCTGTCGTCGGCAATTTACCAGTCGTCAGATGAAACTGACGCAAATGGCTCTACGTATTATCTCACACAGAGCAGAATACAGCTATCGTGTGCCTTGTACTTCTCCACTCATTTCCGAGTACTGCAGTCTTTTTTTGCATCCAAATCTCAGGAGCACCAGCGTCGTACTCTACCAACTCCCAATGAACTGGGCCATTTAATAAAATATAAATCCGCATCCGCAATCGACGCTCATGAACTGCTTCTTCCGCTGTATTTGCGCGGCTATCTATTTTTGATGACAAACGACAAAGTTTATGAAGTACCCGCGTTATCTGCACCTATATTTGAAGCGGAAACAGAACAGCAGCGTACGCCTGAATCGTCACATGCACTATTGTCATCGCCATTGTATAGTGTATTAAAAGAAAACCTTGGATCCGCTGCGGATCTGAAGCCTCGCGATGGTCAGGAAAGTGTCTTCTTACATTTTGCTGGAACTCAATCACGTCATCGGTTTGATTTGGCGACTTTTGCAATAGAGCCGGATTTTATCGCTACGGATACAGATTCACAGGGTCATTCTTTTGAAAAAATGCGATTGCGCGGTCAAGAGTTTATCAAGAAAATATCTCCCCAGTGCAACATTCCTCTTTCCCCGTCAGCGGCGGACTTACTCGTGTCCAAACATAGAAACAATGATGAAAGTGATACACGTTCAAACGCGCGCACGGCGGACGAACGTCAGCTTATTGAGCATGAAGCACAGCCTGCTGATGATGATTGGTCTGATGTGTTTTGTGCCATCGATGATGACGGTTTACATGACGACCTTCCTGCAGCCGAAGAGAGTAAAGGCCCTCAAACGCCATATCAGAAGTCGGCGCCAGTGCGCGCTAAATCCCTTGAAGAAGAAAAACGTGAAAGAAAGAATAATCGCATTATAGATGCAGCCACAGTGACAAGACCAAGCAGATCGGATCCTCGAGAGGTGTCAGCTAGTACCAGCATTATTACAGTTAAAACTTCAGTAAGCATGAGCCGACAATTCGATTAGTGAAATACATAAACTTGCTACAAAAAACGGACACGGTTGTCATGACGATTTGTATGCTAATACCAAATATTTTGATCGTACATGTAATAAATATATAAATCTATCCCCTGACTATCACTTAAATGCTATTTGTTATGTTTAACCAATCCAACCTCTATTCTTATGATTACAAGCCTGCCCAAGTTATAGCTACCCATAAATTTTTCAAAGTGCGCAATCACGCTAACAGCGTCTCCTCAACCCCTTTCCACAAAAAGTAATGGCTTAATCGTCATGTCGATGCAGGTGCTTGATCGGAGAGGACGCCGACCGGCGATCGATGAACGCGTGGGCTTCCGATGAATGGGAAAAAAGTTCGCTGCCGAGGTCTTCTCCTGATCCTCGCGATAATCCACCCTCCAAATCACTCTGTCCGCTTAAACCAGATATATCTTCGTCATCCTCATCTCGATTCAGAGGTGTGTTTGCCATAGTTGCATCGCCAAACACCAAATCCATATCTTCTAATGCAACTCCCTTGGTTTCAGGGTATGTGAAGTACACTAGCACGAAAGACATACAACAGAAGAATGCATGCAGCAAGTACATGCGCCATTCGATCGTCTCCTGCAGGATAGGTGTCATTTCTCCAACTAGCCAGTTAAAAGCCCAATTAGTCGCAGTCGACAAAGACGCTCCTTTGGCTCTGACAGACAGAGGCATAATCTCAGGAGGATACAACCAGGGAATAGGCCCCCATGAGTATCCAAAGAAAGCATTGTATACGATAACAAAGAAAACAGTCATATCAGGCGTTGCAGGAATATCCAGATATATCGAATAGGATATCATAGACAAGGATAAAGCCATTATAAGAGCTCCCGATAGAAGAATAGGTCGGCGACCCCAATGATCCACCAAAAACCACGGGGGAACTGTGGAAGCGACATAAACTAGCGCATTCAATCCAGTCATCAAAATAGCATCGCGACCAACCCAACCAGCCTCTTCAAAAACAAGCGGAGCATAGTATGAAATCACATTAATACCATTCAATTGAGCAAACATTTGCGATGACATAGCAATCAGCACGCGCTTTTTGTACTTTCTCCACATATCTGAATACGATCGCTCAGCCTCTGCGCGCATCAAAAGTACATTTTCTTTGATATCATTGAATTCAGCATGTGCACGAGGATCTTCCGTGTTTCCATCTGAATGCAAGTTTGCGATAACAATCATACCTTCAGTGTCGTGGTCATGGTCGAGTAGCCATCTGGGGGTCTCTGCAATTACCAGTGAGCCGATGCATAGCAAGCCTCCCATTAGGCACTGCAAAAGCAAGGGTGCTCTCCAACTGTAATCACTTTCAATGTAGGTGCACACATAATCAACCCAAACAGACGCTGCATAACCAACTACGTTGCCAGTAAATTCAATGCATGCTAGGCGTCCACGATGATCCGCGGGTGAAATCTCCGACTGGTAAACCGGAACGATAGTCGACAGCATTCCAACTCCAAATCCAGAAACAATTCGTCCAAGAATCATTGTATTCATTCCGACAGAGAATGTCTGGAACCCACCGCCAACGACAAACACCATGGAACCGTATAAAATCGTTCGCCGTCGTCCAATAATATCACCCACTCTACCAACCATTAGCGATGATACTATGAATTCGGGTTAGTAAGAACTATTATAACGATCATAATAATGCAAGCATAATGAAGACATACAGAATGCGCCAATCTCTAAAATAGCAACCATAGTTCCAAGTTGAGCACGTGTGGGGTGGTCAAAGTACTCAAGAAAATACGGTCCCCTGCATTCATTTTGTAAGTAGCTATTCAATTTATTCGAAATAGGAGAAAATGCAAAACGCGAACCACATACGTGATAATTCCAGACATAACTCCTTGATCATAACCAAATAAAAATACGCCTAACGAAACGAAAATGGATGTGAAATACCTAAAGACGTTCTTTGTCAATACTTGCCGCGAATGCCGTATTGCTACGGGTAACTTACAACAGTGGCTTCCCCGTAAGGAAAGTCCCTTTTTTCTGCATATCAGAGGTATCCATAATGGCTGTGTCTATGGACAATTAATGTACAGAAGATAGCCCGCTGCGTTTTGCCTATGAGGGAGTGAAGGCCAGAGATATATCAGAACGCTCAAATGACATATGCAGCCAAGAGCACAGCGCGAATAAGAAATGAAGGGCACTGTACAAATTCACGTATTTCAAGTACAGCTTGCTTGAACCACGTATTTCGTTGAGAGCAGACTGTATCGCAAACTGATATCGAGATAGTCTTAAACGTCGTAGCTGCGCGCAAAGCTGATGGGCAAGGGCGCGCGGCGGTATCGGTGGTATCGGTTTCCCTTCGCTCTGTGCACTGAAACTTACGCGTTTATGCAGATAGCTGTGACTACCATTAGCACAATGACGTAATAAAGCTGCGCAGCAGCGCATAAATGGGTATTTTGGAGAAATCGGAATTAGCGAAAGTGGCTAGGATTTTTGGCTGGCTGAGGAGAACTCCAATCATTTCCGCATTTCTATATTGCATTGAACCCGTGAATATCTGAAGGGTAAACTACATCATCTCGAGGATGGGGCAACCTGTTAGAGCTCTATTCAGGGTTTGTAACTTCTCGTTCAGGTGCCGCTTGGTTATTTACAGAAAGTTGTCGTGATCCAGCGAGTGTGACAATGGTGGAATGCATAAGCGTCGAACATAGGCAGCTGTAGTGCAAGCGGTGGTTGTGGTTTTGCCTGCGTGTGCAGTATCCGGCGCCGCATACGAAAATTGCCCAAAACGTTTCGTTTCGGCTTAGATTTAAAATCAAGAACGCGTGCAGAAGGCGCGCGATGGTGCGCAAATACTGGAAATATACCCACTGTGGTTAAAATAATATCACGGTACTACTCAATAGATTTGCAATTCATATATATATTATTCATTCAGGATGCGTGAATAAGATTTTTTCCGGAGAAGTAACTTAGGATGAGCAATCCAACATCGCCACATACTTTTGCTCCATCTATATACACTTCTACTTGTAGTCATTACAGTTAAAACATTTATTCCGGAAGGAAGCAAGAAATTCAACAAGAATAGCAAGTTGTGCTACAAAATTATAGATTAAGAAGAAAAAATAAACGCTTTTTATTGTAAGAATATAGTAACAGACAGAAAGTGATAACATTTCTATGATTCATACAATTTGTTCATTCTTATCTTTCTATGATATAGCGACTAAAATCATTGCCGACTTTATACTCGCAATTGTGACGAGTTAATAATAAAGGCTACGTGGTCAACCCGAGAAACATCCCATAACCTACTTATTTATAACGATTTTTTGAGATTACATGGCATGCCTAGAAGAACACCTCATTTTCTGGATTCTCATGCTGATTGAAATTGAGTTTCAAGTGTAGGCTATATCATATCAGTCATAAATTGCTGTGAATATTTTCAGTGCCTCCCAATTCAATCGACTATAATAGTAGCAGCTTCATTCATGATTAACAGTTATACCAATATTTATATCAGTAAGACTCAACAAAATAAGGCTTTGGTAAACAGAGGCACTGAATATTTTAAATGCTTTATGAACAGGAACTCTTCGGTCTTAAAATTGATTACCTTACCTGAACTTAGCTAAGATGAAATTTTAAGCGCGATACGTCTAGTATTAACCAACGACATAATCCAGATCATTGTCTGGATTTATAAAATTTAATGTAATTTAAGATGAACTACTATTCTACAATCAGAAATAATTACCCTTTTTTGATCTTATCTGCATGTTTCTCTTTAGTTTACTCGGCACATGCATCTGCAAAGTTTCCGTTCTATTCATCGGTGTGTGCATAGAGTACAAATGTGCGCTAGAGTAGCTGGAGTAATGTCGGTATGCTTCCAAGGGTACGTGGCATTTGTCCAGTTGAGGGGCTGTTGAGGAATGTTTGAGAGGTTGCTTGTCTGAAAATCCTTGTTTGGGAATCTGGAGCCAGTCGCAGCGCTGAACAGTTAAAACCCGTCGAAACCTGAGCAATGATAACCAAATTAAAGCGCTGCACAGATTGCTGCATTTCATGCATCTGAGTCTGGACGCGCTGAAAGTCACGTGATGAGATGAAGATATCAAAATGCTCTTTATCGTACCAATCTCTGGTCTGGTCATGTGATGTTTTGACCCAGTATTTGTGCTCATTTGATAGAATGGCAGAAGAGGATTTAACAGTAGTCGTGCTCCTCCTGCAGCTTCATCGCAATATATCGAAGTGCCAATAATCCGGGTAAAAGTAAAGTTAGATATTTTAAATTGTGGTTGTGGCGGAGGAGTAACCGGCAGAGTAATAGTTAGAAAAATGCTATGTTGTGGGGAAATATAATTAGGGGCTTCCTAGATCTGCCTCGCATATCCCTATATAGATCCTAAAGCCTTTTCCATTTGAGCAAGCTAACTCTAGCTCGGTCACAATGTACATACTACTCTACAATTTCTCGCTTATCTGCTCTCAAAGTCGCCGCTTGAATTAACTACAGGTCGCACTTTGGGATAACTGTTACCAGTGGTGTAGAGGAGATTGCCATGCTCTTTTAATAGGCTTTCTTAATGGAGGACATGGTGACTTCAAACAGGTATTTGATTGCTTGCAACTGTTGGATTATTAAGAGTTCACTCGCAAGTCATCCTACTGTTTATTACATTCAGGAGAAAGAGGAAAACGCGATAAGTTTAAATGTGTTGATGAA
>JAKTPV010000074.1:0-74403 GCA_030556335.1 Myxozyma vanderwaltii | reverse complement strand
TTGTTGTTGTTGTTGTTGTTGTTGTTGTTGTTGTTGTTGTTGTTGTTGTTGTTGTGAGAGATCGAGTTTGGAAATTGTTGTGGAAAATGATTTTGAAAGAGGACTTGTGATTTCTGGGAAGTTTATTAAAAACACTGGAAGTGTTGAGGATTCAAGTATTGGCGAAAGAAAAAAATCACTTAGTTTATCGAATAATCTTGGGATTGTAAGTGGTGATGGTAAACTTATTTGATGTTTTTCAAATAGCGAAATGAAAAACTCGATACCTTTCCTTTCTTGCTCTTCTTTATCGATGGCGGACGAGGAGGAGGAAATAGGAGAGAGAATGAATTCCGGGAATTTGCAATTCATTTGCTTTTCAAGTTCAGTAATAAAATCAAGTTTAAGAAATGGTTTTGTGAATTGAATCTTTTGACTGTCTAAATGAGATTTCACCAATTCACTTTTTTCCCTACAATTGTCCACTACTTTAATTAGTAAATCTTCAGTCATTGCAATTAATTCATTTAAATTGCTAAATGCCATGTAGAATTCACATGTAGTGAATTCAGGATTATGCGTATTATCAATTCCCTCGTTTCTAAAAACTTGTCCGATTTCATATATTCTATCAAATCCTCCAATAATCAATCTTTTAAGCCATAATTCAGGCGCGACTCTCATTTCTAAATCTCTAGATTTTCCACCTAATGAAGTTGCTTTTGTGATAAATGGACGAGCATTAGCTCCGCCTGCTGAGTCTGAGAGAATTGGCGTTTGAACTTCAATAAAGTCTTTGGAATTTAAATAATTTCGAATTGTAGATAAAACATTTGCTCGAACTCTTATAGTTTCTCGTGCGCTTGAATCAATTATGAAATCAACCGTTCGATGATGTGATTTAGTATCATTGTTAAGTGATTGAGGAAGTGGATGAAGACAAGGTGATAATAGTTGTAAAATCTTGCATATTCTAATTGATAATTCGCCAACTTTTGTCCTTGAAATTCGTCCTGTAAATGCTGAATTCTTCATGTTAATTTTGATTCTCACAAATCAGTTTTTTTTTATGAAAAGAGAAAAATCACATACAAATAAAGTCTCCCCTTCGAAGCCATTCCCATGATTTTATAAACTCATCTGGAGATCCTTCAACACAATCTAATCTATAAACACCTTGAATTTTAAATTCATCTTGTTCAATATCAATAAATACCATTTTTTTCCCTGCAATACGAATACTATTAATTCTTCCTCGAACAGTGATGTCCCCATCATATTTCTCCGATGCAAGATCTTCTTTTGTTAATGAATCGAATTTCTCTCGAACTTGCGAGATTTTTAAATATTTGGAATCACTTTCAAGAAGTGGATACATTGGCGTCGAGGAGTTTAATAACGCATCAAGTCGGCCGTGGAAATCACCGCCGGGAAATTTATTCCTCGATAAAGATTTCACAGGTAACGAAGAGGAAGAAGAAGCAGTGGAATACAATCGAGGAATACATCGAGGTAATAAAGTAAACCGTGAGTAAATCCGAATCATATTTGCTAAAATAAATATATATATATATATTAGTATGAACGTCATTCAAGTGTTATCAGACAAGCAACAACTACAACGACAAACAGAACAAGATACGACGAAACAATAATAATATTCAGAGAGAAGATTAGCTTGAAACGATTATAAATACAACTCATGTATTTCAACAATTGAAAATGTTTTATGTTATTTTCAAATATTAAAATATCGTGTTTTTTCGTTGTTTTCATCATTTTTATGTTTTCTGTTCGTATTTTTCCTTGCGCGTAGTTTGACCTTGTTTTTTACTTATCGCAAACTGATTTATATAAACAATAAAACATACCTTATTTGCATTCATATAGCTAATCTCGTATCTATACTACTAATTATATGTCGTCAAATATCATTCAGGAATAAGAGAGAACAGAAGCAAGGTTAGGGTGTATATTTTATAAATGCGGGAGGAACAAAAACAATTTTCTTTCACTTCTTTTGAAATTGCTCGCGATATTTAAACAAGCTTCACAGTCAATCAGTATAATAAATACTTATAAAATAAAAGTAATTACAAAATGTCTATGTTTGGAATGGGAATGGGACGGACTCAGTCTGATTATGACGAGAATAAGATTAATGCTATGAAAGGCGAGATGCTGATGGTCAGCGCCATGAAGGATAAGTATGTTTGAATTATATACTTGTAATGTATAATTAATGAATAAAATACTGATATGTGATGTATCTAGAATCACTAATACTTGCTATGAAAAATGCATTCCTAATTATTATTCCGAGTCTGATCTTAACAAAGGAGAAGCTAATTGCGTCGATCGATGTGCTGCTAAATTCTTTCAAACTATTAAACTTGTTGGAACTGTATGTTATTGTCTTTTTTTTTTCTTTATTTATTTGAAATAACTGCGGTTAAGAAGTAGTTGGGGGGTGGGAAATTACGGTACTAACGATGATTGTGTTATTCTTTTTTAGGAATTACAAAAACAAGCGGGACAGCAGTAAATATTTCGGAATTAACTGAATTGACCTTTAAAATTCCAATTACTGTATCTTGTACTATTCATCATCTACGGACAATTTAGTTTCCTGTAACTTGTTTTATGTATGAAATGGAACGATATTGATTTTAGCAGCCGGTGCTTTATATGCTAAGAGAAAGCGTGTAATTTCAATTAAAGTCAAGTTAAAAGAGATATTTTATTCATTGTACATATAAGTTATTATTGAATTATTTTGTTCATCTCCGTTTTATATATATAGTTGAATGATATTATGTTTATGTCGCATTAAGGTGTAGAATGGTGGTGAATATGGATGAGATGTAGATTACGATGCTTAATTAATCTTTAATGTCGTTATATAAATGACACCATATTTTATGTATACGATATGTATATAACTACAAAGAGCAAATACCAAAAAGTAGAAATAAAGTATTGTTCTCTTAATTAGCATAAAAATTACGTTTTAAATATACCTACAACAAAACAGAAATTACACGCAGTCAATTTCAAAATTCCCCTTTTTCCTCATATATAATCATAATTAAACTGAACAATAGAATACAAATGTACCTTATCATGATTTGAATATCATATAACAAATCATAATCATGCTTGGAAATATGTTTAATAGAAAACTAGCTATTCCTGATTGTATTACTATTGTTGAAAATCAGACAAAGACCGGGGGAATCGGAGATATGAATTCCTCATCTGCCCAACAACAACAACAACAACAACAACACAATAATACTCAACAACAACATCATAATCAGCAAGGTCAACAAGATGTCCTTTTAAAAACCGACGGAAATGAATTATCCTTTTCACTTGCAAATAATCAGAATACTACAGATGCAAATCTTCCTCCCGACAATCTTCAAAACAAGAATAATATCCACGATTCATTGAAAATTAATACCAATACCAAGCAAACTAAGAATTTAAAAATTACTGATAATAATGATAATAATAACAGTTGTTATATTCAAATTCAAGTATTTGAAAATCCTTGTATTGATGAAAGTGATGATATAGATATAGATATGGATAAGGATATGGATAAGGATATGGACAAATGGTTTTCAAATAATTCATCTTTTGAACACTTTACAAATCGTCATTTTTCAAATAGGTTTTATAATAAACCAACCACGTCTCCAACAAGAACTACAAATACCAAACCCGAAAGAATTTCTAAATTTGACGATTTTGAATACATGGGATTAGATGGATTTACATCATTTCCTAATCATACTCAACTTTCAGATTCATCTCAAGTACCGTCTAATGCGACAAATCCCGATAATAATAGTAAAAAGGAAGTAAACTGGATTGAAATAAAATACCCCAATACAAACAGCAATACCAATAAGACTATTGACAATAATCAAAATGCTATTCAGAATGATAAGAAACATTCAAATTTGCTGTATCTTGGAATCTTGAAATTATCAACATCGTCGTCATGAGAAATCACTGAATATTACGACCAGTCTATTAGTATAAAAGGGTCTTTCAATTATTTCTTTTTTTTTTTTTGTATTGTTATAAGAAGTATATCCTTTTCCAAATTCTCTCACGACTCCATTTTTGCATGGTAAAAGATGAGTTGAAAGTATTAACGGTTGAATCAACCTCTGTTAAGTTTATATTTATCAATTGTACAAGAATGAATGGATTATTAGACTTATTTGTAAAGCAAGCGAAAGGAAAAACACACATGAAAAACATCCAAAAACAAAATAACAATAACAAAATGTCGTAATCCCCACACCGATCAACCCAAGCAATATAAAACAATACGAAACGTAAACGCTTGAGAATTTAAAACACCTTTTGTTCTTTATCGAATGTATATATAAAAACAAAACTAATGCAACTGTACAATGTTTTAAAGTATACATAATGATAATTATGCGCTATCTTCTTCAGAGACGTCGGATGCTGCTACGTATGTCTCTTCGTTATCTGTATAATCCTCATCCTCGTCCTCCTCTTCATCTTCATCATCTTCAGATTCCTCTTCTTCGCGATCATGGTCCTGCGTCAACTTCAAATTTTTAAACTTATTAATAGCCTTAGTTACTGCTTCTCCCTCACTATCATCCTCATCCGACAACTCTGGCACCGGATCTCTCCAATAATTAACATCAGTAAACCTTTCATCACCCAACTGTACCGCAATCGGTGGGAAAAAATGATCAACCAGGTCAGTCATATGAACATAACTCGATTTATACCCCGCCAACTCCAAAAGCTCCATATGAACATCCGCATTTGAATTTATTGTGAAAATTCTAGATGACGGAACACCTACTGAACGATATGACAGTGCGTCCGTAATTCGATTTCCGAATCCCGCATAGAACGGAGTACTTTCTCTCAACGCAAATAAACTTTGAATATCACGTAAACAAGCCATTTTGAAAACTTCCGGCTTTCGATATATTACTTCTCGACGAAGTGCAGCTATCGTTCGATCAGGCGATAAGATAACTGGTCCGTCTGGTAATTTATATATTCCTTGCTCGATTCCATGTAAATAATGTCTAGTAGAATCAGCTTGACCAACTGATCTAGAAGTTAAATACATTAAATTATACCCGTTATTAGAAATATCGGTAAATAATTTCGCAACTCCGGCATGCGTCCAATCTCTTCCTAAAATCGTCAATACTTGTCCCAAAGCGTCCGATTTAGTAATTGTGCCATCAATGTCAGAAATAACTATAGGCGAATCATATTTCCAATAAAACATCCGCGCAGTACAAACTGCTCTTCCACCATTTACGCTAAACGATACAGGATTAGCTCCATTATTTAGGTCCAGCGATTTTAATTGTTCAGATGTGAGTCGCAAAGTCTTTACATATCTCTGTTCTTTCTCATCTAAAAGTGCACCAGCAGGTGGCGGTGTTGAAGGTGGTGTAGAAATGGAAGGCGGGGTAGTCGATGGCTGAATATCTGATTTTGGAGATGATGGGGGAATAAGCTCGTCAGGTTCATAATCAAACTCCATTGACCCGTGTTCTAATTGTGATTCATTTTGCTGCATAGCTTTATCCCGCGCCGTCTCACTTGCGTAGATCCAAAGATTGCCGTGCTCATCAGGGGCTATTAAATTAGCTATTTCAGTGTTAATAGCAAGTTCTTCAGAGAGAATCTTTCGCGCTACAGATTCTGCGTGAGAAGTCTCTTCTTCTCCGGCTTTGTAACCACGCATATCAAGCACTAAATCACCAGAATCTGTAACAGTAGTGGGAATCCTGCTGATACTAAGTTTTCTACTAAGTTCTTTTGCGCGTTGAATAGCTTGATCGCGACTTAGCAGTGGACTTCGCGGACGCAATATAGGCGTCGAACCAGACGACAGATGAACCGCCGACGAAGATTCCGGATCATCATTTTTAATCGAACTTAGCAAAGATCTTGAAAGCTCGACTGACGGCCAGTTATCGGTTGATGACGACCGCTTCCGATTATCAGACAGCGGAGCGATCGGTGCGTCAAGCCCATTTTCTCGAATCGCACGACCAAGCGCTTCATCTGCGCGCATATCCATAGACACTGATGAAGTGACGGGTGGGATATTGCTATCACTTGCTGCATCTGAAGTCAAATGATTATTACTTTGAACGCGGGGATTTCCGGAAAGATCAAGATATTCGGGTTCTTGAAGATTAATTGAAGATGAATTTACTGACGCCGGAGACGAAGCTGCCGAAGAGGATGGTGAAAGAATAGGTGAAGTTAGGAGATCAGATGGAATGGCGTCGTCGTCCGTTTCAAAGACGAAGAATGCTTCACCGCCATCGCCTAGTTTCATAGCAAAGTTGACTTTTGTACCATTTACAGAAAAATCAACCTACTTTTCGTTAGTATATGAACAGAATGAACAAAACACAATTTAAAAGCGAAATACCTTTTTCTGAGAAGGTTGAAGTAAAGCAAACTTGCCAAAACGAATATGGAAAGGTGAACATGCGAGATCGCCTTTGACAAGTTAACGCTCGTATCCATAATGCGCCATTTCAATATAAACATACCATTTTCTTGCTCAATAACAATGACATCAATTGCACCGGTTAATGTAGCTGGATTTATTGAATTCCAGGTTTTTGAGACCGAGCCAATAGCTCTGCCGACGTATTGCATTGCTGCCGCGTCGGAGAGGAGGGGGAAGGACGGTTAGTTGATGACGATGACCAAGAATAGCGACACACCACCAAAAGAATAACACAACAACTGACAACTGTATAAACAGTATATAATAGATTCAATGCTCAACAGAAGAATTATTCTTGAAGCACGAGTTGAGTTGGAATAATAACTAAACAAAGGGCTCACATACTGAAGCTGAGCTGAGCTGAGCCGAGCTGAGCTGAGCTAAGCTCACGAATAAACGTTAAATCAGATTTTCCCACATTTTAGCGCGGAAAACAGATTTTCATAAATTTTTGCTCCTCCGGACTTCTTCCCGCTTTCAATTTATTTCTCCATGTTCACTCTTCCCCAAACTCTTGACTATTCAGCAAACACAGCAGAGATTCCTGCGCTGAGATAGTTTTTGTTTTTATTCTGTTCCTGCGCACTGCCAAAGAGCCACATGTTGCTCGCGTTCGTCGCTACTGCGATATCGCTGCTGTGGCTCCTTCTTCGCGCGACGCGTCTGCTGCAAATCCCCATCCCGACTCTCGTCCAGTTGCTCGGAATAGATATTCCTGCTCCTCCTCAAGTTTCCTTGGATGCTGTGACTTCGGACTCTGTGACGCTGCATTGGTCGTTGCCGGATAGAGCGTCTTCAGTGGCTAAACATGTCATTCAGATGAACGGGCAAAATGGTATGTATCTCGCTCTGATTGCCCATGTGCCCGCTAACTCTTTTTATCTATTATTCTTAGTCGGCGAAAGTGAAAAGAGAGAAACTACGGTTACTATTACAGGGTTGAATCCAGATCAAGTGTACGGTGTGCGCGTGCTGTCGGTAATGTTTTTTTGCTTCTTTTGCGTGGAAGTTTTTTCTCAAATCTAACAAAACTGTAGGTCAACGCGAATCACTATTCCGCAGCAGGTCAACTGATTCGTTTGCGAACTCGTCGGAAAACCGAAGATCTCGTACTGACCCATATCCAGCCTGTCGCGCGTGAATCTACAGTCGATACACCTTGTATGTATACTTTTAATTGTCAATTGTATGCTACTGCCGCTAACGGATCAGCTACTCCAACGAAACAACAAAACAAGGAATCAACAGTTTCAACGTCATTCAAAAGAAGCACTCGTTCAGCTCGTCGTTCATCTCCTTCTCATCGTACGCCAGACCGCCCTTCTTCATTCACTACCGCAACACAGCCATATACTATCGAATCTCTTGCCGCTGAGCTAGAACAAATTCGAAGTGAAATCACCGAAGTGATAGCTCAACATGGCCATGCGGAAGAAGAATACGCAACTTCCGAATCATGTTTACAAGCTGAACTTGAGACGTTGAGGGAAAAAAGGAAAGAAGAAGATATTGCTCGATCGCAAATGAGAGGAGAAAATAAAGCGCTTGAAGAGAGTAAACGAATGCTGGAAGCTCAAAAGAGTAAAGTCGAAAAGATTGTAAAGCAAAAGAGTGATAACATTGAAAAGATCAAGCACGATTTGGAAAAATGGAGACAAGATCAAAAATCCGGAGTACGAAGAAAACGAGAGATTGAAACATTGATAGTTGAAATGGAAAATCAATTAAAAGAAAAGGAAAAATCTAATCGGAAGACAATCAACGATGGTCATAAGCATATTAATGACTTGGAAGATGACATTCGAGGATTAATAGCCAAAGTTAAAAAAGCAGAAATGGAAAAAGATGCAAAGATCGGAGATATAAATGAAAACGCGTTTGCTAAACTTTTGCATTCTGAAGATGCTGAAGATACTAAACTTGAAAAAGCCTGGAAAGAAGTTCAAAAGAGTCTGGAATTAAGATACGTTGATGTTTTTGAACAATATCGAGATGCGGAGGAAAAATTTAGAAAAGCTCAAGGTGTGTTGGCTTTGCTTACTATGCAACCGTCGGGTGGAACGAGTACAAACGCATCGCCGGAAATTTCTAAATCCGCTAAGCGAAGAAATCGAACGAGGAATAAAAGCAGACAAGCAGTGTCTTCACCAATTACTTCATATCCAATTCACGATCCGCGATTCCCCGATGCATCTACTTTTAATAATTTACAATTCCCACCGTCATTTCAACCTGGCTTATTACCGCATCAGAATAATGGCTCAACAAGCTCATTACCAAATACGTTTCCCTTCTCGCTTAATCAACAGTCTTCTTCTTTGTTGAATCTCTTTAACGATTCTTTGGAAGATGATTTGTTGAATTCTGGAGGCCCTGTATCGCCTTCTGTTGATATGCTTTTACCTTCAAATCTTTTTCTGACAGACGATGTTGCACCACAAGATCTTGATGCAGCAGCAACAGCAGCAGTAGAACCATCAAATTCCAACGTTGATGACTTGAGGATTCGTACATTATCATCAAATTCCGAACTTTCATTTGATACATTTAATATGCAAAGTACACCAACAGCCCCTTCAATGGGTCCTAATTTGCTACAAAGTCCTTCGTCTCTAACAACTGCAGATTCAAGACCACAGTCTCAATATTCACCACTGTCGTTTCCAAATCATTCAAGTGCATCGCTTGCAAATGTAACTTCTGCATTATCTACATCACAATCACAGTCCTCGTTTTTTCCTACCACGCTTGGAAGTTCAAATTTGAAGCATGTGACATCGTTAACGGACTCTTCACCTCTACTCGAAACGTTAAGTCTCGCTCATTCAAGTTCGTCGGGCACAGATAGTCTTCCATCTAATAATCCTACTTCGCAAACATCATCTTCAACTACACCGCTATTTAAGACTCCAGGTCGTGGATCGAAATTATTTAACGTGTTTAACGTGGTTTCGCATTCCCCCTCACCAGCGCAAGGGCCTCTTGAACCCGATGTAATCGAAGACGGACTAGCTCGACAGAATAGCACTAATTCCTCAGTCTCAAGTACAGGCGCATTATCAGGATTCTCAAGTTTTACAAAACGCTCACCAGCCAGGAAACCGTTATTTGGCGGCGTTTCAGGTGCTATTGGAACTAGTATTGGAAGCATTGGACAATCCATGCAAGGAATTGGCCGGAAAAAAGATTCGTTTGAAAGTAGTGGGTCTTCTACAGGTGGTGGTGGTGGTGGTTCAGGGATGATGGGACATCCTAGACTTGCGTCTGAAACTGACGAATTTATTGTTCTCGGAGGAGCTGGCGATGAACCGCGTACACCGGGACGAAGGTTTGCTGGGTTATTTTCATTTTCGAAGCAGCGATCAATGGGGACTGCTGCGAATTCTTCGAGTACGGGATTTTCAGGTGCTACTAGTAAGAAATTGCAAGAAGAGCAGGAAGAAGAACAGAGTGAGATTGAACGTGTTGGACAAGTTGAATCAACAGGACAACAATTACAACAAGCGCCGATTGGAACAAGACGAAGAAGTGCAAGTTATACGAATGCTCTTGATTTTCAATTACAACCATCTGCTGAGATTTCAACAAGTTTTATCCCGTCATCGCCTAGTTCGTTAAAGGAACTGCCACAGAGACAGCAAAATGAACATCAACAGCAACAGCAGCAGCAACAACAACAACAACAACAACAACAGCAACAGCAACAGCAACAGCAAAATGGGAAATCATCAGGATTAACTGCATTTGGAAATCAAGTGGGGAATTTGTTTACAGGGCAGAATCCTGTGTTTACAAGAAGTACACGACGAAGTGGCCGTGCGATATGGGATTTCAACAGTGGCAGGTCCAACAACAACAACAGCAACAACAACAACCACAATAATAATAATTCCAGCAACAACGATGATGCTACAGATTGGTAGCTATTGAATATGTAAATTCAATAATAATGAATATAATATACGTAAAACATGACGTAGGACAATGATTACATAGCCACGAGGCTGAGCAGGGGCTTAGCACGTCTCAGCCGTCCAGTTCGTTAGCAACGTGGATAAAGTTAAATGAAGTGATACTGAGAATGAATATAAAAGCAGCAGAATATCCTTTTGCAAAGAGTTGTAGTTGTTTATTAAGGCATAGAAATAGTAGTTGTTGAGAATGAATTACGGTCAGAATCCTTATGGACCTTCTCAGGGACAGCAGAATCCTCTTCCTTATGGATCGCAGCAGCAGCAGCAGCAACAATATGGTCATCCTCAGCAGTATGGACAACCGCAGCAGCAACCGCAGCAGCAACAATACGGAGCACCTCAACAGTATAATGCTCCTCAGCAATATGGACAGCAATATGGTCAGCAATATGGACAGCAGTATGGTCAGCAATATGGTCAACAACAAGGTCAACAATATGGACAGCCATTTGGCCAGCAATACGGTCCACCCGGAGTGCCAATCGACCAATTCTATGATCCCACAAATGACATCCAAATCATAATCAAAGCCACGAAAGGTTTCGGTACAGACGAAAGTGCATTAATTCGTGTTCTTGCGACCAAATCCGCAGGTCAGATTGAGAAACTGCGACCTGCCTTTGAGCATGTTCGTGGAAAGTCCCTCCACTCAATTATCAAGAGCGAAACGCGCAATGGAAGTGATTTCCAAGACGCCCTGTTCCAAATTGTCAATGGACCGCTCATTTCGGATGTCGAAAATGCTCATAAAGCAGTTGATGGATTAGGAACCAAAGAACGTTTACTTAATGATGTTCTTCTTTCTCGTACTAACGCAGATTTGGCTGCTATTAAGCAGTTGTACAATCTTCGATACGGAAGAACATTGGAGAAAGACGTCGCTGATGATTTAAGTCTCAAAACCGAGCAAATGTTCACAATGGTACTTCAGGGTATGCGAATGGAAGAATTCGCACCTGTTGATATGAATAAAGTAGCTAATGACACTGAGGATATTTATCGTGCTACGACTGGTCGTGGTGTTGGTACTGACGAGTTACTTGTTTGTGCTATACTTACCAATCGCTCTGATCAACATATTCACGCTATTGCTGATACTTATAATCAAAGATATGGTCAGAAACTTGTGGAGTTAATCAAGCATAAATTTTCTGGGCACATGGAAGAAGCACTACTTCATATCGTCAAACATGCTGTTAATAAGCCTACATTTTGGGCTGAAATGCTTGAAAATACAATGGCTGGAATGGGCACTAAAGACTACTTGCTAATCGAACGAGTAGTCCGAATTCATTGGGATCCTAATCTCGTCAGAAGTGTGAAGCAGGCATATCAATCCATTTATGGAAAAGATTTGATCAGGAGAGTAAAGGGAGAGACTAGTGGTGATTATGAAAAGGTTTTGGTTGCAATGCTATCTGTTTGATTTATGCTTTTCCTCGTATATATATATATATATATATATATCAACTTGTTCGAACTGATGATCTAGTACTAATAACAGCTGGTTCAAACAATATTTGCTGTTCTAATCTTTTCAACTTCCTCATGACTGCCGTATTCCACGCTTCAAATTCACTTTTCCTTTTTTTTGTTAAATAAATAACGCTAGGTCGAATCATGCTTCCAGTTATAGAAAGTTGTCGACCATCGCCTGTTTGCACTGATGTAGATACTTCCCGTGCTCTTGACACCCATTTCCGCACACAATCTGCAAATTTCCTATTTAGTACAGAGTACTTTATTTTATTGTTGTTGTTGTTGTTGTTGCTATTCTTTAAAGTTCGGATATCTTTTGTAAAACATATTAACTCAAGTTCAGAAATTGTGTAATCTAAAACATGCTCATCAGTAGCTCCTCTTGAAAGTTTTAAAAACTTTGCTCGAAACGCGTTATATGCATCGTTAGATTTTAAGAATGCGTGAAGCCTTTTTGGATTATCTCCTTTCTGAACAAGACCTACACGATCAACGACATCGCCAAACTTCAACACAAAAAGAACAGCACCAAAAACAGCCCATTCAAGTTCAGTGCGTTTGGCAACGGATGAGCGAGGAGGAAGACTGAATGGACGAACTGCTTGCGGTACTTTGCTCTCAGCTGCCGCGACGGGATTTGTAGTGAATAAACTCACTACACCTGATCTCGCCAAAGGTAGTAAAGAGGAAGACAGCCCGAGTGAGGCCGCTACACCGGTGATGTCAACTCTTGAAAGCGACGAAGCCAAAGTTGAGCTTTGCTGTTCAGACTCGAACTCGAGGGCGCCTATATCATGCTTTGCCGCTGCCGCTGCCGCAGACTCGTCGAGAAGTTTTGCGTCAAAAAGATCAAACAGCATTTTGTACTGTCTCTCAGAGCACGGCAGTTGATGAGGCATTGCACGGTCGAGAGAAAGCGCAGATTGAAGCCTTACACAGGCAAGATGGGCACACAGATGAGCGCGACAGTGCTCATGTTTTTGCGGCAATGGCACCAACACGCGCGATTGAGAAAGCAGCCTGGCCGCATACCGCGTCAAATCTGGCGGAATAACCGACAGAGCCGGCAACAGCGTCTGCAGCGTGGATGAAAGGGCCGAGTTCATGGCTGTCAGCTTACTTGATAGGAACAGAAAGACGAACAGAGGCGGGCCGAACGAGCAGGGGTATCAGCACGTGACCTGTTGTTTGCTGGGAGTTTTGCCTGCGCCGCCGCTCTCGCCCTCTTCTTGTGTCTGTGTTCTCTCATCCGCGTGAGCAATGAGCATTATTGACTGGTTTGCTGCTGCTGTGATTGTTGTATAAGAAGAGAGTCTTGAATAGAAGGAGACAATCAGACGACTGCGACTGTTTACATTTATCGACAGTCTGCGAGCAACTAGCAACTTAGCACGCGTGCCTCCTCTTCCTCCCCGAATCTCCGCTAGCACGCCCGGCTCCTCTCTTGCCACCGACACAACCCCCTTCTTCTTCTTCTTCTTCTTCTTCGCCGCGATGCCGGCCTTTCGCGCCTTTGAAGGTCTTTCAGAGCAGCGGTACTCGTTGTTGCTGCCACGGAAACCCAAGATCCAGCCGGCTCCCGCGGACTGGCCTCAGTTTGTCAGCGACCAGCCGGTTCCCTTTCCTGCGGAGGCGTCGATCCAGCTTGCCCCAGCACCTGTGAGTGTTCAGCAACAACAGCAGCCTCGCAAGATTCCTCGAAAGAACACACACAGTACAGCAGCAGCAACTACGACTACAGCGACACGCGTTCTCGCGAGTGCGCCTGCTCCACTTGCGGCTTCCCCGCCTGCTCCCTTGCGCCCTCAGCAACAGTCCAGATCCTCCCCAACTGCTGCACGCGCAAAGCCTCGGCGTCCGTCAGCTTCGGCCTCAGCTGCAATGGCGGCGTCACTTCAGGCCGAGCGCAACGACGGCCTTCACCAGGTCAACTTCCCGGCAACGCCCTTCGACCCGGCCGCGATGCTACCGCCCGAGCACAAGTCCCAGTTCCCCGATTCACAGCCCTTCTCTCTTGCCCGTAAACGCTACGCTACCTCCGTCGACGAGCGTCACTTTCTCACCGGTATGTTGTATCTATCCTTTTCAGTCTCCTTGTCGTACTTGCGCTTCCCCCTTGCTGCCTTGCTGCCCTGCTGCCCTGCTGCTGGTGCTCGCGCGGATGTGACTCCGACGCGTGTTGGGAGTTGATCGACGATGCGCCGCCGCCAGCTCAGCTCCTTCGATTAGTCATTGATTACTAATATAATATAATATTTTATTTAGTCTTTGAGTACCAGGTCAACAACTGCTGGATTATGTGGGACTACTTTTCGGGATATGTTCATCTGACTGGGCTTTGGAAAGCTATTGGCAACAACAAGGCCGATATCGTCAAGTTGGTGGACAACTCGCCCGACCTCGAGCCCGTCATCAGACGCGTTCGCGGCGGATTCCTCAAGATCCAGGGAACCTGGCTGCCGTACCAGATTGCTCGCACTTTAGCCAGTCGAACGTGCTTTCACGTTCGCTATGCTCTTATCCCACTTTTTGGAGCGGATTTTCCAGATTCCTGTTTAAAGCCGGACGAGCCTGGTTTCGGTCAGTTGCAGCTTTCGTTGACTGAGCAGACGAGAAAGCGACGAAGACGAGCTGTTGACGCTGACTCTAAGCGCGTACGCAAACAAGAGGTCGCATCTCCAGTGACATCTCCTGTGAAAATCAATCCGGTGACACCTCCTGTCGCTACTGAACACAGACGCGTTAAACTTGACTTTTTGAAACATTCAAGCTTGACTTCTTCTCCGTCTGACTTTCTTGACGCGTTGCAGGCTACAAAGTCACTACAGCTGCTATCTGCGGGCGTTTTTGTGCATTCGTCTGAGAATGCATACATTTCTAGTAGTTCGTCATATGCCAGCTCAGCTAGTGGGTCTCCGTATGAATCGGCTATGGACGTCGAAGGATTGTCCTCTCCGCGGCGACCCGGAGTAGATGATGGAAGCGAGTATGAGTGCGGTGATTACTTGTACAAATGGGACGGCAACCAGGACCTCAAAGTGGTTCGTTTATCTGAGTGCGATGGGCAGTCTACACTTGCCCAAGATACGCCTGCGTTAATGAGTGACGACGGAAGTGCGTCGCCAGCCGATGTGATGATTCGCTCATTTTCAGATTCTGGAACAGCAGCGCAGAGATTAAGCATGTTTGGGCCGCATCCAGATGAGACTAAATGTGCAATGATGCTGCAGAAGGACGAAGCGGGAGAACGAATGAGAAGTGTGATGGGAATCAGTGGATTACTTTCTTAATAATGATTTGCTTTTTTCTTGTTTTTTTGTTTGTGTGATTTTATACGGTTGTTTTTCAAGTTTTTTATTATTATTAATGCTGGCTGGGGGGGGGGGGAGAGGTCGGGTACGGCGCATGGTTTGTTCTCTGGACTTTTAATATTTGCCAATCTTTGTTTTTATTTCATAATGTAATAAATAAATGTGTGCTTGTTTATCTGAGTGACTGTAGAAATATTTATTGTGGGGGCATCGGGGGTGATGTTTACAATTGACTAAAGTTAGAAATATGCAAGGAGGCTGGGTTCACGCGTTATGTAATGGACGCGGTAGTGGCACTGGCGAATGGCAGCGGCTGCCCCAGAGTGAAGCACAGTATAGTGAAATAGCTGAAGTATGCAGTTATCAGTGCTGAACATAGAATAAAATGCATTATATTTATTAACAAATAACAATGCAGTAATACAAATAACCATAAAAACCCAGAGAAAGTTGGTGAAACGAGGAATGCCAGCCAACTTTTAAGTTTTTACTCGATATCAGGTTTTTAACCCTTTTTCACTTTGCTAAAGTAATAGTAAAGAAACCATCTAATCTTTGTGTATTTCCTATATATATTATACAAAATATATCTAGTGTTTATATAGATACTGCTCATTCGAATCATGGTTTACATACCAAAGACAGCCTGGCAACTTGCCTTTTTCTGCGCCGTATTTGCTCAAGCTGCCATTGTTCTTGCCCTCGAAGGCTACGTCTTTGGCAAGTTTCAGTACAGTATTAATTCCAAAATCAGTAAGGAACAACGAGAAAGCTCGAATACTGTTGCGATTCCTACGTATTTAGCACTGTTTATCTTTGGCGAAGTATTCCATCTGGCAATGACTTACGATGCGCTGAGAATGCAGAATACAATCCAGGTTATCGGACTTTGCATTTTCAACTGCGCTCTGTTAGTGTATGCCGGGATTCAATACGAGCAAATGAAAGTTGCAGTGAGATTTCTTTCTTCGTGGTCACTGGACTCTGATTCCAGTTCTTATGTTCTTGATAGCGCGGCCTGGGGTGGTGTGTTGGTCCCTCTCCTGTATTTTATCATAGTCATTACTAACTAACCGTACTAAAGAAATGAAACCCATGTTAATTGCAATCATCGGTGTAATCGGCGTCACCGGGTTTGCAATGTTTTACATATGTTACAAGCTCTTTGCTGAGTTCGGGTGGTCAATTTACAAGCAAATTGGTGCAGACATTGAAATGAAACGACGATATCTCACCTATCAAATCTTCATGACTGCTCTCAAATTTGATGCGTTTTTCTTCCTAGGTTTCACAGTTCAGTTTTGTGTCATTATTCTTGCGCGGAAAGACGCCGAGTTTGGCCTCACTATCGCTGTTATCCCTTGTACTGTCATCGTGCTATTTGTAACTCAACTTGTCATCCGCCACGAGAAGAAATACGCTGCTGGTGTTATGTTTTGTATATTTTTGGCTGGAATAGCGTACTTCATGTTCAAGTTAATCCGCATGTATCAACGATCTCAGGAATACAAATACGTCGCGGCAAGAAAGAGTTTAACAGTATTTGCTGTAATCACCTTATTCCTCATTGTGTTTACGGAAATCAACATGCTTCTCTGTATAGAGAATTTCGGAAAAGGTTTAAAGTTATACGTTGTGAATGATTCTTATTCATTCAGTCGATTATGGACAAGAGCACATGCTAAAAATACTATATATGAAAAGACACCTCATGAAATTGACGATGTTGAATCTAGAGATTTAGCACCTGCTAGACAAAGATTTTCACTAGAATAATCTTTTGCTTATTATTTGCGTCGTTCATTTTGATTTACTTGAGTTTTGTTTTTGTGGTAATGGAGTCAAATTATTTTAGAGTAATAATAATTGTTGTTTTGTTTGATTTAGCTTTTGCTAATATTTTGTGCGTTTCTGGATGCTTTTTTGTTTTTTTTCTAATTTGCTTGTCATGTATTTTGCTGGAATACTCTTATTTCATTCATAACTGTTATTTACAAATTGGATAATTAGTGATTTTATTTATTTAAACTACCCGAGTATGATTATTTTCATTAAGGCATGTTATATTGTATATCTTGTTTTACTAAAATCATTGAGTCATATTTTATTTTATAAATTATGGGAGTATTTCTATTATAACATCTACATTATATTCATTATGGAAGTATTTCAATTAAAACATGTTATAAAATATAACCTCTTTAAGTATATATAAGTATATATATTACGGAGATATTTCTAGGGACGATGCTGAGCGTCACGTGTTGGGAGTTTAGAACTCCCGACTCCGATGTCATCTTGCACATACTTTAAATACTCGCTGATTCCCCCTTTGATCGTGTTAGCCTTAATCGTGTTATTGTCTTGCTGTTGCTTATTATTGTGCTGTTTAATATACATTATGACTGATACTACTGATATTAAATGCTCTCATACACACATGACGCCCTTTGCAGCCATGACTGATCACAGACGTGCGCGATGGGCAGCTTGGAGGAACGAATCCATTGAAGATCGTGCACTCAGAGTTGAACAACAAGCTCGTTCTCATGCTTTTCATTTAAAGCATTTTGTATTAGTTGACTGTAATTTGACTGACAGTGATCGTCGATATCTTGCAAAGGGTTTGGGCCATGTTAATGTTGGATCTTTGATGGCTGGCACTGTCATGGGTTTAGCTCTGTTTTCTACTCGTATGTGTAATCTTATGTCTCTTTTCTTGCATTACATTTATTAACAAAGATATTCCCAGCTCTCCGCCGTGGAATCTTTAGAGTTTTCCCGTTGCGTGTAGTAGGTAAACTTGCATTAGGCGCAGGAGGCTTTTTCATCGGCTCTCAAATCGGAATGAGAATTGGCTCCAACATTATAGCAAGCCGTATTGGCGACAACCGAATCGCATGCCATGAAGCAATGAATTCAGTCCTTCAGCACCCACACATCACGAAATGGAAGCGCTTTTACGAAGGTGACCGTGATCTCATGCTTGATCTCGTACACCCTACTTTACCTGGCTACTCCGGATCCCAAGACGAAATCAAAGCGAAATCCATTGCTCGACAGATTTATGATGCTACTGATTCTGAAATCGTAAAGTCTGTAACGCCAACTGAAGATCAGACTAATGCTGCTACGACTATTCAAAATATATCTAAATTCGAAACTGGAGTGCAAGAATACTACTCTAGACGAGAAAAGGTCTCTCAACAACGTGCTTTGTTCCACAGACAGCGATTTCCTAACCACATATTTCCTTTGAACGACGAAAGAAATGAGGATATAGCAATCATGAACAAAGATTTGCAAAATGGAAGTCGACATTTCTGTCGTAAACAACATTTTTCTAAATCTGAACAATTAGTACAAGAGAAACCCGAGGCTGAGGATCTGAATCATCAAGTTGAAGTACCTGAGCAACCTAAGAAACGCGGGTATTTTTGGTAATTCAGTAATGATCTTACTTGCGAATTCTTTCGATTTTAGATTAAAAAAAATTTATAAAAACATTTACTAGGTTACGCGGTAACGGGGTTGGAAATTGTTATTGGAGTTCTTGTTATGTGTGAAATCTTTTGATGTAATCTCGATTCATTTGCTTGTTTGTTATTGGTGTATATGGAGATGGTATAATTATAATATACTCACAGATTTAAAACCCTTTTGATGTACGAACTTACTTAGTATTTGAAATATTACACTGCAGACTGTGCATCTTTTGTGCTATATATCCTTCGTTGCTCATCCTTTGTTCTACTCTACATCAAACAATCTCTGCAATATCAATCTTGTCCAGCTCAGGTTATTACTCTGCTGGCTAGTTTCATGTGTGACCCCGCGCGATAGAGGAATCGTAGATGAACGTATTAGTCGTCCAACATCGATACTGCTCTGCCATATGTGTTATAGTCCTATGATAGTCAGCAAAAGCTACGAATGACGAATAAATACAGATTATGCTTTTTACTTTCTTAGTTGAGACTCAGTTGAGATTCAATTCAAAGTGCTCTTGCTTTCAATGGTCTCTTCTTCCCCTTTCAGAAGAGGATCTTTTGGTCAAGATCGCAAGGAAATACAGCGACTTGTCATACTAATTCTCCCTCGGTTTACTCTTTAGTATAGTCGGCGTCTCGCTCGTGGTCTCGCTGCCTAGTCAGCATTTGGAGGCGTGACTTCCATAGCTATTCGTGAAATCACTCTCTTTCAAGCAATCGACTACCCGGTGGCATCGCCCATTAATACTGTCTTTATTCTCTCTAATTATGAGGCTGTTACTTCTGTTTCTCTACATGTTTCGGCTGTTATTATCAATGCAAATTCACGTGAAGGATCTGCCATCGCAAGTGACATTCTTTCATTCGAAAGTCGTGCGATCGTCTCCATCATCCCACTTGTGGAAGAACATAGCATCTCGCATGCTATTAAAGAAGCCCTCCACTTACTTGGAGCAAATATGGTCTAATCTTTGCTCATACTGTCACTTTGCTAGAAGTTGCTGCTCACACCAATGAATGTGGTATTACTGGTGACATACTCATGTGTGAATTGTTTTTGCCCTCATTTAATTGCCCGACATTTCATGCCTGGTGTCCCTAAATGTGTCAATTCAATCGCCCTGCTCGAATACTCGAGGGTCGACATTGGTGAGTTTACCCACCTCTATTATCCTTCTGTCATTTATGATTCTGAATTAATTCCGCTTCTCTTCTCCCGCCTATCCTGGAGTTGAAGAAGCCTGCCAATCACTCTTCCGGAAATTGATTATTTGACTACCGTCAGTGGCAGCGACTCTAATTACATGCCACACGGTATTCTTTCCCTCTGCGTGCCGATCTGGCATGCTTCTTCAATTCTGGGTCACCGCCTGGGTGGAGTGGATAGTATTATGCCCTGTCAGTTAGATGACAATAAAGCCGTCCCAATTGGCCCTCCTGCCCTTGATCATTCTGCTTTCGTCTGTGATCGATTGTATATTGATACTTCACTAGATAAAAATTTATGGCCTCTTTGACGTCTAACAGTCTCAATAGTGATGCTTAATTGAGAAGTGTATTGAACTACTAAAAATAGTGTGCAAAATTGCGTGTTGCAAGGTCTTTCCTAGTTTGGGTATTCATGCAAAGTAACAACCACATTATGAAGAAGGGGGAAAATAACTATAAAAGTCTGCTAAGAGAGACTGCTTTGCGTCTAGTGCAGTTGTTATATTTGCATTTTGGATGGCTGCAGTTTTGGTAAGGTCTAGTAATTTCTTGCTTTAGATATATTTTATAACATCTGATGCTCTTGCAACTGATCTAGCATTTGAGTCATATACTTTTGGCATACCCTTATGAAGTTGAAAGATATTAAACTGTTATATCATTACGCCATTTTAAATCTGTCTAAAAATCACTTGAGCTCGCTTCTGTGTTTGGTAGGTATTATTACTCTTCTGCTTTGTATATACTTGCCGTACAGAAAATTATGACTATATATCCCTACATAGCACCACTTTTCATCTCATTGGTAAACACCACAATGCTGCCTCCTGCATCTGAAGTAGGAATCATCGTTCTATCATACAATATATACCAGCCGCAAAATGTAATAACTGTTTTCACAGTTTATATTATCATTCATGCACTCCACAAGTTAATCTCAAGATTCGACTGTTTAGAGCTGTGCATCCTTAGGGTTTCTAACTATGATAAAAACCCTATGATCCCGTCAATGCAGGAAGTCTTGAAAGCAATAATTTACTGTTGTTTTCTTCCTGTGGACCCAGGCTCGTTTTATTGCAAGGATAGGGAGATGCAGATGCACCTGCGCTTACAGAGGGAAAGAAATACGTGTTGTGGAATAGCACCTAATGACTTCTCAATCATGCCAACTGATATGCCTCTTATTTTTCCTTCATGCATTAAGGAATCGTAGCACTATAGTCTTAGTTTTACGCAGGTCCACATGGAGGTTTGATAGAGCAGCACTATTGCCCACATTTTATTCTCAGCTTCTTTCTAGTCGTTTATAAACGGTTTCTAATTTACCACGCAACAACTAAAAAGTGCTTAATTTGTAAAGCATTGAATCTCTTTATGTTGTTCAGTTGAAGTCGTAAGATTATAAAACCCATAATAATATGTTTCGTCATACATTGCCAACTCGTCTCTGAGTGTGGATCATTAATACAAGTAACTCGCTGCGGCAGTGCATATTGCTTTTAATTCGTGTTTAAAACGTTTATGTCTAGATCAGAATCTATCCAGACGGCAGAAAAATCCAATTTTGTACTTCCTTCTCAATGTACCTCCCAAGTCACGTGTATGAAGGGTTAATTGTAGGTCATTTTCAGCGAATATGATAACAAGTTGAAGCGGTGGCTCAATGGTAGAGCTTTCGACTCCAGTTCATGAGTTGGTCAATCGAAGGGTTGCAGGTTCAATTCCTGTCCGTTTCAATTATTTTTTATATTTACTTTATTGCTCTTTGTTTCTTTTATTATTTTATTACTCTTTTGTTTCTCTTATGTTTCTCGGTATAGTCTCCTATTATTTTACCTCTTTTGTTATCTTTCACAATTTTGTTCCGCTAGATATCCAAGCAGTTGTTCATTTTTTCTCAACAAAACATGATTTAATTTCAGATTCTCCTAGAACTAAGCAAAAAAATATATAAACAAGTAAAGAAGCGAATAAATTATTAAAATGAAATAAAATAAAATTAAATAAAACAAAAATTTATAGATATTTAAAAACTCGATAAATTTGAATATTAAAAAGATATTTAAAGTTTTAATGATTGAAAGCGGCTCTGTCTCTTGACTTCTGTTCTCGTCGGTATTGAGATAATAGCATATATCTTTTAAAACATATGAATTCTTGGTTTTTTTCTTTTGTCTTTTTAGAGATTTTATATTTGAACTGTTAATTAGAATGGTATTTATTGATAATTGAATTATTTCGTGATGATTGAGGAAAAACGAAAACGAAAGAAGCTAATGATGAGATATTGAATGAACAGTCGCAATCGTTATATACATTACCTCCCACGACTACAAAGTCCCTTCGCGATTTACGTTTTGGATCAGCGAGAGTGACGAAGCCTCAGGCTAAGATCTACGAGATTTCAAAGGCGGATATGTCGATAGTTGAATCTTCACCAGAGGAAACCTACAGTAGTCTTGAAGATCTTGCCGATGCGTTGCCTGGAAACACACCTAGATATATTGTCCTTAGTTACCCGATGGTTACGAAAGACGGTCGGCATAAATCGCCTTATGTGTTGTTGTATTATAGACCTGTGACATGTACGCAACAGGCTATGATGTTGTATGCAGGTGCGGTTGAGATTTTCAGAGCACAGGCTGATGTTATTAAGTATGTAATCCCACTACTTGCATTGCCTTAATTGCGCTTTTACTAAACAGTTTACTCTAGACTTTTGGAAGTTGCAGATGAAGAGGAGATTTTGGAAATTGATGCCATGTTGAGAGAGTAGTTTTCTGCTCTAATATTAACGCATTATTAATTCTGTAGTAATTATGGCCAGCTAGTAAACACTCATACTCATACTCATACTCATTCTCACACTTGCAATCAATCAATTTGCTCTTAAGCAATTACAAGTATTATTTGGTAACCACATAGCAAAATAGACAAACAATTACATCACCGCATCGCGACACCGCCGCGCACAAGCCACATACTGGACTGGGGAATCGGGTGCGCCACTATCTCCGTTGTCCTCAAAATCCTTAATATAATCATCCCCGCTTTGTTCAGGAACAGGTTTATATTTTTTTCAGTATTACGCAAAACACTTTTTTTTTGTTGTATTGTTTGTGTGTATTGTATTGGTTGAAGTGATTAAATCAAATAGGACGAGGATATTCGGTTTTGGTTCTATGTCCTCTGCGGTAGCGCCGTCGTTTGCATCTTTTCTCTCCTCGCCTACCCAGCAGCAGCAGCAGCAGCAACAACAACAAAAACAACAACAGCAACAAGATAAAGCAAAACTACTTCAAGCAACAAACTCATCTTCGCGACGACAAGCGTCAATCTCAGCAGATGGAAACGTGAGAAGACGAATCAGTCGAGCGTGCGACCAATGTAACCAACTACGAACAAAATGCGATGGAAAACAGCCGTGCTTACATTGTGTTGGTAAGTAGATTTAAAACATTCTATAAAAGTGTATTTGTCAATCGGGCTGACTCAAGCGACAGAATTCTCGCTGCAATGCGAATATATTCGGCAACGGAAAAAGCGCGGCAAAGCCTCGAAACGCGAGCTTGCCGAACAGGCTGCTGCTGCTGCTGCTGTGGCTGCTGCTAATGTTCTTGTAAACGGAAGAATGCAGCAACATCATCAGGTTCATCAACAGCAGCAGTCATCTGCTGATATGCTTGTGGGCTCGGCGGGTGGACATAGTGAGCAGGTGCTAGACGAAGAAGTGGTGGAAGATGATATGGAGTCTGTAACTGGGGCTGGCGACTCTCAACATAATCCAGCGTCTAATGAAACTGAAGCGGCATCTACGGATCAACTCATGCTTTATGACACTTCGCCTAATGGTGTTAACGTTGCGGGTCCAGATCATACGTACACAGACTCACCTAATGGACTAGCAGCCTTCTTAGTCTCAGCTACACCTGGAACTCCACCTTCTCCTGATGCTCCTTTGGTGCCAGTAAATACGGCCCAGCCGTCACCACAAACACAAACGCTACCCGTTGGCGCAGTTGTCCGAAGAGCTTCAATGTCAGTGCAAAAGCAAGCCTCGCCTACAAACAGCACGAGTGATGGCCATACCACGAATCAGACAAGTACTAATTCTACTCAAGCACAAAACCATGCAACAACTGGAAGCACACCTGCTTGGTTTGCTCTTGCATCACCTCCTGAACCTGGAATTCCCGAGTACGTAGCTCAACCTGCATCCCTTGGATCGTTACCTATATCGCCATTACTACCCACCCCGACACCATCAATCCGATATCCAGTTTTAAACGGTGTTATTTCACAGTTACTTACATTTATGCCTTCTTCGCTGCTTAATGACTTACTTGAAGATTATTTTACTCGGAATATATACTGCTTAGCCCCAATTCTTCGGAAATCTTCAATAATGTCGCATCATCGTCCTAGGAACTGCTCTCCTTCGCTTGTCTACGCTATACTACTCTCAGCTGCGTATACTTCTGATAATCCTCATATGACGTCTTCACCTTCTGCTAGACTTGATATTATTCATCGATTGTTAGATCTTTGTGTTTCTGCTTTAAGACCACTTTTACATACTACCGTTCATGGAACACTTGATGACGTGATGACATATACGCATCTTGGAACAGTTACTTCAGCGTCTGAATTTAAGGGATCTAGTTTACGATGGTGGAATGCAGCTTGGGCGTTAGCTAAAGAGCTTAAATTAAACACTGAGCATCCAGACCTTGATGATGAAACTAGAGAAGAAATGAGGCGAACATGGTGGCTTTTATATATGGTTGATCGGCATTTGGGGTTGTGCTATAATAGACCATTAGCTATTCTTGATGCTCAAAGCGTGAATCTTTATCAACCGCTTGCAACTGAAGAAGAATGGATGTCTACGAAATCTGATAGTTTATTAACGCCAATTGAACTTGTGCCTGATTTAAGTGCGCGAAAGGGTATTTCATATGTCGTTACTGGTACGAATATTTTTGGATTTTTTTTACCGTTAATGGCGATTTTAGGAGGGATCGTTGAAGTTCATCATTTGGAGCAACATCCTTCAATGAGATTCTTAACTACTACATCCGAAATGCGTCAACATTTATCTAATTCTCTTGATTTATTTGAACAAAGTTTAAACTCTACACCAGATAAACCAGGTATTTCCAATGTTTGGAGGTTTTACGCGACACATTTATCATATGTTTTAAGAAACTTGTTAGCTGGATATTGGGATCCACTTGATTTATTACTTGCTCCTGATTCTCTACTAGCGACTAGTGAATTCATGAACTGTACAACTAACGCATTACGTTCTGCTGACGCGGTCAAATCTGTACTACGACATGATCCAGAACTAATGTTCATGCCATTTTTCTTTGGTGTATATTTACTGCAGGGAAGTTTTATTTGGTTGATGTTAGTTGATAAACTTGAATCGGATGTTTCTGAAGAAGTCCGCGAAGCATGTGAAACTGTCGTGCGTGCGCATGAAGTTTGTATAGTGACGTTGAATACTGAATATCAGAGGAATTTCAGAAGAGTAATGAGAGGTGCTTTGGTAGGAATGGGAAAACCATTAAATGGCCTTGAGGATAATCTGGAAATTAGAGAAGAGGGGCGAAGGCGGAGAAGAGAAGTTGTGGGATTGTATAGATGGTGTGCGGGTGGTAATGGACTTGCTGTTTAAATTGCTGTAATATATTATGAGTATCTCGTTTTTATGTATTTCGTTTTTATGTATTTCGTGTTTCCAAGTGGTGTTTTTGTTTTACGAAAATATGATGTTAATCTAATTTGCAATTGTAATGTTTGTTTACGTTTGTGCTTTTATTTGTTTTCTTTTGTTTAATAGGTTAATGATGTGAATATAACAATGTTGTTTATTATTTTTTAATGAAACTTCAAACTCCCAAACACGAAGAATAAACTTTTATCATTTGAAATTAAATCAGGTTTGTAAAATATTGATTTTTATTATAACTATTTTGTATTTATCATAAATAGTGCAAAGCAACAAGACAAACAAAAGAGGAAGATGTCATTTAGAAAACGAAATGATCCAATAATTTCATCATCGGTAAGATATCCTCCACCAATAATTTCACCTTCAGCACCATCTCAACAACCACCACGAGATTTCCAAGTTTCATCATCATCTTCATCAGCAGCAGCAGCAGCAGCGGAGAACAAACTTACGAAATCATTGAGATTTTCTCCGTTATTTTCAGATCATATTGTTCATTCGACGGGAACTTGTACACTTGATAAAATATTAATTCATGGTGGACAACCGCTGGGAACGAATCTTTTAATTGAAGAGGACTCAGCTACGGATTTTGCTAGTGTTATTGCTAGATTTTATGCTTGTCAAGGGATTGAAAATAATGATACTGTAATTGTTGTTGGAGTAGATGAAGGACGATGGGGTTTAGATTTACCATCTAAAGTGTCTAAGAAACATCATCATTCAAATACGAAGGATAGCTCAAAAATAATTCCAATTCAGCAGGATCTGAAAATCGCCTGGAGATATAAAGATAAAACTACGGAAAATAAACTATTAGAAAACGACGAAAATGATGATGAAAATGAAAACTACTGTTCGACGTTTAATTTGACTAATAAATCTCTTCATCATTCAGCAAATTTGAAATATATCTCAATTCCAAAGGCAAACATATATACTACAATTATATTAAAATTAAACGATATCTTATCATCTTCACTAAAGGCGAATAATAAAATTCATAGAATCATATTTCCCGGGTTTTTAAATCCTATGATTTATACTAATTTAACAGAATCTTTTAATCATGAAAATCTTTTAAAATTTTTAATATCTTTAAAGAGTTTACTTCGAAATTATCAAAACAACATCTCGATTTTGTTTACTTTATCAACCGGATTATTCGATTTGGATCAACAATCCTCTTCTTCCTCGTCTGGAAATTCTGTTCTACTACCTTGGATCGAACTTTTATTCGACGGAGTAGTTAAATTATTACCAACTCCTTCTCTCTCATCATCATCATCATCATCATCAACAACAACAACAACAACAACGAGCAAACAAGATGAAAAGACTAATTTTCAAGGATTCGTTGATATTTTGAAAATTCCAATACTATCTGATCGTGGATCAATGGCTGTAAGAAAAACTGAATATGCGTTTAAAGTTGGGAAAAATGGATTGAAAATTGAAAAGTGGGGAATTCCTGTTATGATTGATAATAATAATGACGATGAAGCGAAGAATAACAAGAAAAAAAATGATCTAGAATTTTGATAAAAAAATAAAAAATTGTTTATTCATATGTATATTTCTTAAAAATGATATCAGGATAAATATTTACAGTAATAAAATTACCTCACTTAATCGTATTTTGATCTTGAATACTTGTTTTCACTAGCTGAAAAATCATCAGGTTGATCAAATCCCCTTCTTTCCATTTCCATTTGCCTGGCAAATTCATCGTCGGTTTCTTCTTCCGGCGGTGTATCCAATTCAAGTTCTATAGCGCGACGAGTTTTAATGGGTTTTCTAGCTCCATATCTAGGTGGTTCAAAACCCGGATAGTTTCGAGCAGTATCTTCTTCAGCTTTTCGACGAGAAATAGCAATATCCCATGATGAAGGTACTTCAGGCTCAGCATCACCTACGGCTCCAAATGGCCTTTTCCTTTCTTCTTCATCAAGCGTGTTTGTCGGTCCTCCGAAACCTGGGAACTCTCCATACGGAACTTCAGGTTCGTCGGAGTAATGAGATTGAGTATTACCAATATTATCTTCGTTCCAATATGCGGTGAAAGGATTCTGTCGTTTCCCATCATTGTAATAATTCATCCAAAGACCAAGTGTAGGACGCATTGTGATTAAACGGATAATTGATTTGCATTCAGGTCGATGCTCAAAGTCTCGAGCTGCTTTACTAATTCCGACAGCATATCCAATCTACTTTGAATTAGCAATTGTTACCTTTTGCGATTATAGATTATTTATACACGTACATCGTTACCAATTTCACCTCCAAGAAGCGTACTAAAAGCAGTCATTGATTTCCACGCATTAGGCATATACCTTCTCGATACTCGAAAAGCTAGATCAAAAAATAGTCAAAACCGGGAATCTTTCCTTCCAATCAATATATATATATATATATATATATATATATATTCATAAATCACTAACCAACAAGTCCACTAAAAACAGCACCTAATCCAGCTCCAAAAACTCGAAATACATAACATCTATTAAGTTCACTTAAAATATCCTTCCGATCTTTCTTCACAAGTTTCCCGTCTGTAAACCAAAATACATCTGAATACTCTCGTGCGTTAAGAATCGGTTTCTCCGTATTATATTCCAGTTTTTCAACTGGTTTCCCCGGATTCCGACGCGGTGGAACATTAAATAATTCAGACTGCTGAGACATTGTTCTTTTATCCTTTTATCCTTTATTTCTAATATCCACAAAAAAATACAATAACCTCAAATACTTATTGTGTTTAAAAATACTGCCAAAGGGACAGAAATACCTATATTCTTAAGCCTCGGATGATGTTCAGATTTACAACCCAATTCCATACTTTCCAAGCCACACAAGAAAGCCACATTTACGTCACTATTTTATAATCCATAAGTTAAAAAGAATCAAGCAACATAAGAATTATCTGTAAATACTCTTATCTTTGTTTGAATTATTTCTTTGATCGTTGATACGCACGAAAGAAAAAAAAAAGACAGAGAAATGCAAATTTATAGTAAACAGAAATCAAAAATGATTTGACGAGATAAAATATCATGAAGAAGGAGATAAAAATATTATGAAGAAAAGAAAGAGAAAAAAAGAAAAATGTTCAAACAAATTAACAACGAAAATTGTTTGAATGACGCCGAGCTTTAAAACAGAAACTGAAAGATTAAAAACACTCGATAATTGATAAAATAATAGGAAAAGAAAAAATCTGTGCGCAAATGAGAAATACAAGTAAAACCACTCCACGGTTACCCACTCCGTTTTTTGCTTGATCAAAAAGAAAAAAGAAGAAGAGAGAATAATAGTAAATTAAAAACCCAAAAGTATACTAAATATATATAAAAACCAATTACCCCAACGTTGAGTTGAAGAATAAAAGCGGATCCGGAATCATCAGGCTGATTATTTTTTTCTTATCCAACTAAAACATTGACAAATTACATAATAACACAACATCCGCCACTGCTATTCTGCCGTTCAGCTGCACCACCGGTAGATTGTCGGGAAGCAACTCCATTGCCACCTGCAGCAGCAGGGCTTAGAGTTCCGGCATTTTGTTCACGATTATATCTTCTGATTTCACGGACGAGATTGTAAAATGCTTCGTCGACGTTGATACGTTGTTTTGCCGAGGTTTCCATAAATCCACATTGAAATTGCTTAGCTAGTTGTTTTCCCTCTGATTTAAATAATTAGCAAAAATTGTTGATTAGAAACAAAAAAAGCATCGTACCTTGTTGTGAGACTTGTCGTTCAGTTTCAAGGTCACATTTATTTCCAACGACGATGATTGGGAAATAATCCTTATCTTTAACTCTTAGAATCTGTTGTTGAAAAGATGAAATTTCTTCAAAAGAAGACCTTGAAGTTATCGAATAAACTAGTAAAAATCCCTGTCCTGCTCGCATGTATTGTTCACGCATTGCAGAGTATTCTTCTTGTCCTGCTGTATCGAGCACATCCAACAGTGCGACTTCACCGTCAATTCCACATTGCTTGCGATACGAGTCTATACATATATGTTAGACTTGAAGAATATCACAACGAGGGAAAACACACACCTTCAATAGTTGGGTCGTATTCATCGACAAAATGACTTTGAATTAACTGGATAGTAAGAGCTGACTTTCCTACACCACCACCACCAACAACGACAAGTTTATATTCTTGTAAAAACTGTGACTGTCAATACAAAGATCATGTCAGTATCAAGTAATTGATCAAAAACAGACCAGAAATTCCAGAAATTACAGTACAAGGTAGAGAAAATTATAAAAAAAAAAGTGGTACCACGTTTTTACCTCTTGAATATAAATTCACAAGCAAGCAAAAAGAAATAAATAAAAAACAGAATTAATAATTGAATCGTTCACATACCTTTGACATTATAGTTTTGTATTTATAACGAGATTATCTGCAGAAGAAAGAAAAACCCATCAGCAAGATTGAACGTGATAAGTAAAATGGAAAAGGGGGAAAGTAGCAGCAGTAGCGGGCTACTAACTACAATCAACTACTACTTACTGAACGGTCCAACGCGCAGCACGACCAACATATACACCCAAAAACCAGCAAAAACTAAAACCAAAAGATTTAAAGAAAGATCGAACCCACTTTATGCAAATATTTTATTACAAAGAATGAATTAAAACAAACAAATACCCTTATTAGGATCGGGAAAATGCTTGGCCTCGAGTACAACCCGCATTCAACTAAGCCCTAACCGTATTCTCTGTCTTTGATCACGTGATGACTTTTGCTGGGAATCAATTGTATATGTTGAACAATACTACTTTGCGTAAACATTGATAATGTTTGTGGATATTCAAATTATAGAAGGCGATGTTTGTAGTTTATATATATTTCTGGAGCACTGTATAAACCCAACGGCATCTCTGTATTTGATATTGGATAGTGTATGTTACACACTCTATAGCGACTGGTTGACGCGCTACGAAAGGCAGTTGCAAGCGATAATGCATATTTCGACTAATGCCTTATTGAAGACAAATTTGGAAGTTATCTCGTAGATTTTGAGAATACATTGAAAATATGGACTTTATATACAGTGAAGTTTATTTGACAGATTTTTCAGTAATCTTATAGGAGTTTAAGACCCAGTTGGCGCTATCAAAACATTTTTTCAGCAGATTTAAAATCTATTAAAAGATACTCTGCAGTCTGGCGAGCAGTTTGAAGTCCCTGCTAATAAAGGTTTTGTCTACAAAGAAAAAAATAAGAAAAAAAAAGAAGAATTCAGACAAGAAGATAATGAGAAGATGAATTGGGAGGTAGTACAGAGTCGGCTATTGCGACCTGTTGATTGTCTGGCTGCATATGCGATATGCATTCCGTGCATATCGCATGCACTGCTACGAACACCTGAAAGAAGCACGAGAATAAAGCCGACTAGCGAGATTTCGTAACGCGTCTACGCTCGAATCTGCGAGCTAGAACGCACCAAATAGATATGGTGCTCTGAGGGGGTTGCCCGAAGCAAGTAGGTTAATGGAAATAAGAAAGTTTGCTGTCAGACAGGGGCTCTAATACTTACTTCGAGTAGCAGCACAGCCATGTCCAGTGGCAAGCGACAGCTCGATTAATTGTGCTTTATTGGAACACAGTGAAACAAGAATGCAATCGGGTTGTTTGCTATGCAGAAACACGCAAAAAGCAGCAGCCAGCAACAACAGTGTAGAAGTAGTTGTAATACCGGTTATGGACAGTCGTGATGGGGCAGGCGTAAGACAACGTGGACCCTGCACCAAAATTAGCCCCTTTGTCGTTTTCCTCCTCCTCCTCCTGCTTCCGCTTCCACTTCCACTTCACCTCCATTTCCACTTCTACTACTCTCGCTCCCGCTGATTCTTCTCCTTCTACATTGCTCTCTCTTTGCGGGAACAAGCAAAAGTGCAGTATGGGTTCCTTCCGTCTGGGCCTGCCGCTTTTTCGCGGCCTCCTGTTTCTCGCCGCCTTTGTCATCGCCGTGCTGCTAATCACCGCCCTCGCCGCCTCCTCCTCGAGTTCCTTCGCATCCTACCGCGACCTTGTTCCTTTCCACAAGCAGACTGCAATCACAGTAGACGATAAAGAGCCAGTCCTCACCTCCATCCGCATGCAGTATGAGAAAAACCGTATACTTGCAGCTGCACCCAATCCTTTAGCAGACCTCCAGTTCTGCTCTGACTACCCCGAAGAGGGCGCTGCCGCCACGAGCGACGCAAATACGTCTGTTTCTGCTGCACCCTCGCGCAATATACAGATATACTTTGACTCGGACAAAGAGTACAATCCGACCGTGCTGCCATATCCATCCGGATCGCGATACCCTTACTTTGCGGTTGCAGGCGCCCTGATCCTCCTTCCAAAGGCCGAACTTTCCGAGCACTTTATCGTCTACTGCGACATGGACTGGGAAGACGATGTAGACTCAGGTCACCGGATTCTCAAATGCCAGAATGAACCAGTCAAAATCGAGTATCCTGCCTTGGACTCACCCGCGGGTGCCTGCGTCGGTAGAAACGAGCTGCTCAAACTCAAAGTAGGCGCCATGGATCCTCGCATATTTTTCAGTAACCTGGGCGAGCCACTTTTGACTATCGGCACCCATGGATCGCACAACTGCTGGGCACAGTCTATGATTGATCTTCGCGTTCTTATTCCTGAACTTGGTGAGAAATTCGGGATCCAGGATCTACCGATCCGTATTAGTGGGCCTACAGAACTTCCGATGGACAACGACGACAGTATTCAGAAGAACTGGTTTGTCTTCTACGACGAGACCAACTCACCTTATGTGCAGCGGGCGATTGTTAACCGGTCGCTGTCTCCTATTAGCAAACTCTTCAACGAAACACAGAGCGCCGATGAGTTTGTGAATTTGCTCGCCAAATACGAAACTCCTGTATGCCTCAACGACACATTACAAGAAAGCTTTCGTCAGCGTCGGAAGCACAAATATCGGAATGCCATTCACCAGTCGACAAACTCGCTTCGTGTGACAATGTGCGATTTCCCGTGCATTCCTACGATTCATAATACCGTCAACATTGAAATCTTCCAAGTCAAGTACGTCGACTTTTTGCGCATTCTCTACCGTAAATTTGTGGCAGTGACAAACATTACCGAGCCATTTGACGTGATTGGACGGACAAATAATCTAAAATACCCGGGCGTGGACGAGTCTCGAATGCTTTACACCGTGTCAATCGTTTGGGATCATTCCAATATGCGCAAGCACGAAACGTGGAATGAGGAATTGTACGGCGGCAAGAAGGAGTGGGCGCTACTTGACGAGCAGGCCGCGCACAATGCCGATTCTGCGCAGAAGGACACCTCGAGCAATGTATTTGATTTTGGATTCGACAGCAAGAGCAGTGGTACGGACGCGACACGACAAAAGAAACACAGCCGGCGAGAGGTGGACGCACATATCGACCGACGAGATTTACCGGCGGCTCAGAGGAAGAACAACAAGCTGGTGAATGAGTACCTTCACGGCTGGCTGGATGACACGATCATGATTAGCTTCGGCATTGACGATAAAGAGTGTGGATTTGTGCATATGACAGCGAGAGCACTCTTAGACTGCTTTGTTACTTGCAGTAACTAGTAAATATAAACCTGTAAAATATGAAGAATTCTGCGGTAATAAAATATGCAAGTGAGATGAAATCCGGAAATTAGTTATGGTAGGCTAAAAAGCGACTCATCGGGTTAGGTTATGCAGGGACTAATATGCAATTGCACAAGAGTACAATAGTTGAGGGGGTGACTGCATAATTGCAGTAGGATATATGGAGTAGTTGTTTGCAGTGACTTAATGGGTTATTATAAAAGAAAAAAAAGGAAGAGAGGGAGGGGAGGGTCTAATTACCACTGCTGATAGTATCAAATATTGCGGTGTTAAAGTCAACGTCGATGCTGTTGATCTCTTCAAGCCGTTTTAAGCCTGGTACAAACTTTCGAGGCGGTGGCAGGCCGCACAACGCAGTTTCCACTTATTGACTAAATTCGTTAGGCATGATGTGATTGTTTGCTTTGGTTTTGGTATTTAAATTCCAGTTTGCGTAGGCCTGAACTGACAACCAACGCAGTGAACAGAGAATGGTTGGTTTTTACGGTGGTCGCAGATGTGTAGTCGGCAATGTCCAAGCGGAGGCTGCATTCGATTCGAGACAGGCAAAGACAAGCTTACGCCTTCTTCTCGTCCTTGTCATATAACGTCGCTTTTTCCCTCCTCCTCCTCCTCCTCCTCTCTGTTAACCTCCTCTCCTCCTCCTCCTCCTCCCTGTCCTCAACATGCCGCGACACAGACCGCTTCTCCAACAACTCCGCGCCCTTGTCATCATCGCAGGCATCGCGGTCTCTGCACTTGTCCTCACCTTGTCCTTACGCATGGATTTTCCGTCAGTACCTTCACGCTCCTCCTCCTCCTCCTCCTCCTCCTCCTCCTCCTCCTCCGCGCCCGCGCTGTCCCCCTTCCAGTCGCCCATATCTTCCCCAGCACCGTCCGCACCCAATAGCGTACCCACCAGTGCGCCCATCAGCGTCAGCCCCGGCATCCCCTCCGCTGTACTCTCCCAGTACCACGCAAAGAACTTCCTCGCCGCAGACCTTCACCCCCTCGAGCGTCTGCACTACTGCAGGAACCCCGACCGCGCCTCCGAACCCACCGTCCTCTCCTCCATTTCAGGCTCCAAAGCCGCCATCATCCGGGCCCTCTTCCCCGACAGAGGTCTCACGGAGTTGAACAAAGAGTACAATCCCTCCATCCTCTCCTACCCACCGGGCTCTCCAAACCCCTATTTCGTCATGGCTGGCGTTGTCCTGAAGAAAAACTACTATATGAACAAACACTTTCTCGTCCACTGCGACATGGGCTGGGCCATTGACCAGAATTCAGGTCTGCGAGTGCTAGAATGCAAAACTGACCCGGTCACCTTTGAATACCCAGACTGGGACCCACCTGCGGGCTCCTGTACTGACAAGTTCACTATGCTTCGTCTGCGCGTCGGCGCCATGGATCCCCGCGTATTCTTCTCTCCTTTGGGCGAGCCGCTCATGACTGTTGGTACTCACGGTACTCGCAGCTGCTGGTCGCAGTCCATGATTGATCTCCGGGCTCTAATCCCTGACCTTGGACAGAAAATGAAGATTCAGGGCTTGCCGGTTCGAATTAAAGGACCTACAGAGTTGCCTCTTGACAATTATGAAAAATTACAAAAAAACTGGTTTCTATTTTACAATCAGGAAAATCAACCATTTGTCCATCGATCAATCGAAAACAGAACTCTGTCCCCAATCCAGCATCTTTTCGACCAATCTATCGATGCCGCTGGACAGAAAAATCTATTGGGAAAATACAAAACTCCTGCTTGTCTGCAAAAACTTCTCGATGAGTCGGGAAAACCTGCAAAAGGGAAGTCAAGCATGATTCATCAAGCTACAAACTCCCTTCGCGTTACTTTGAGCGATTTCCCTACCATCCCAACAATTCATAATACCGTCAATATTGAAATATTCCATGTCAAGTATACACATAAATTAAAGGTTACTTACAAAAGGTTCGTGTTGATGATGAATACTACTGCTCCTTTCAACATCGTGGGCCGATCAAAGCCGTTTGAATATGAAGGAGTGAGCGAGAAGGATATGATTTACTCTGTTTCAATGTCATGGGATAATCAAGTGCAGCCTAGCCATGACGCATGGAATGATACTTTACACGGGGGAAGTAATTTCATTGAATTGCTCGACGACATTGACAACGCAGGATCGCGGGCATCTGCAGTCGAAATGTCTCATGAGCGCATAAATAAATATGATCTCTCTCCGATCAAATCAGATAAATCACATTCTGAAGACAGTATTTTTGACTTTTCTATCGATACAAAGCCGGATCGAGCCAGAACAAACAAGCTGGTGAACCAATATTATCATGGCTGGTTAGATGATACTATCATGATTCATTTTGGGATTAATGATCAAGGTTGTGGCGTTTTGCATACAAAGGCTAGAGATTTATTGGAGTGCTATATTCCTTGCAATGAGTAATGATACTTGATAGTCTGTTTCAAAGACAGCATATAGCATAGTAGAGTGAGTGTTTATATATATTTGCATGTAGCATTGAACAGATTGAGGAAGGAATGCTAAACAGTTTATAAGGTGTTGTGTCTGTATTTTTAATCCTGCAAGCGTCTAATTAATATTTGTTTTTTTTTTATATCTGACCATCTTGTACTAATTAATACTTTTTTTGCGATTCATAATTTTTCGGCTATTATCAATATACTACACATTTATCATTATCAAATATATATATAGAAACTATTTCTAAACGACACTGGATAGCAAATTAATTGCGCTGAAGAATCAACAAAAACTCAACACAAACATTAAAATATAAAAAACCGGGAAATAAACAAAAACATAAACAAAAACAAAATATAAAGTCGAACAATGCTTCCATTATTAGCAACATGTCCCAAAATTAGAACATTAACGTTTGTAGATCTGTCTGTCAACCTAATCACACACAAGACTGACTTGTTCACGCACGCGTCTACTTTACAGCCAATTATCTAATATAACTTCCTATTCCATTTACCTCTGAAGCGGTCCCCCTGTTTTATATCATATACTTGTAATCCAGTCATTTCTTGAAAATCATGCGTGCTTAGTTTTATTTTACTATTCTCCCTCACATTCCCACCTACGCAACTCATTCTGCGAGTTTTTTATTTTTTGTTTGTTGTGATTACCCGATTATGCTGAGTAGGTTCTGCTGTTATTTTTTGGGCTAAATTTATCGCGCGCAAAGTACTGGACTCGTATGCTTCAATACCACGTTTCACACTTTAAATAACAAAAACCAAAATATAATATTCACCTGCCCTCCAAAAAACCATTGAGATTTTTGGTTAAATAGTACTATGAAAATAAAACAAAGGATGTACGTAGTTGAAATTGTTTTGTCTATTTTTCTATGATACCTTGTATTACTCATGTAATGCATAAAGACAAAATATTTTTGATTAAGCTCCATTGGCCTAATGGTAAGGCGTCCGCCTCCTATTTTGATATTCATTTGGTGAATCAGCGGAAGACTGCGGGTTCGAGTCCCGTGTGGAGTGCATATTAATTCACATTTTGTTTGCTATTCATTTGCCAGAAATAATAATTCACATATGTTCATATATATAAAAATTTTTGTTTTTATATTTCAAAAAACCTTTGCTTTGTGTCCATTTTGTTGTTAAATGACTTCAAGTGTGGGAAAATTTCTGTAGTGTTTGGGGATCATGTAGTAATACCGCGCGCGAAGGTGGTGCGGCGTACAGTTCTTCAATATGTATTTATTTTATCAAGTTTTTCACTGTCGAGTTCTATAATATCTTAACGAACGATCCTTTTCACTGCGTTAATTGACTAAAGTAATCATTGTTTTGTCTATTTTCTGATTGCTTTTGCGAAAGATTAACAAATGAAAATTAGTTTCCTGTAGTGCAAAAATGAGTCTCTCGCCTATTAATGATGATGGTAGTAATATGTCGTCGTCATTCGATATCGTTGCTACATATCGAAAATTTCTTAAAGAAGATCCTGCTATGACTATGCCGGTAGCAGCTATTGAAGCGCTTGTTGTTTTATTAAGTAAAACTGGACGTATGGATTCCTCTATTATATAATATATATATTGAACTTAATGATAAATGGAGAATAGAGAGGCTAATGATTGAGGTTTAGCATCAACGGCATCGGAATTAATTGATATTTTAGCAAAAGCTGTTCAAGAATTAAAAGGAGGTGTGCGGAATTCGATTAGTTTATCAGCTGGATGTGATATGTTTCAAAGATTTGTTTTACGAAATATTCAAGAATACGGTGTATGTGCTCGACATATATAGATCAGTTAAAAATATATATTTCAATTTACTGACTTTTGTTTAGGATTGGGAGGCTTGTAAACAGCATTTGGTTAAGAATGGTGGATTATTTCTGGAAAGAGCGAAAAATTCAAGATATAAAATTGCAGAATTAGGTCTTCCGTTTATAAGAGACGACGATGTAAGATCATTTTTTTTCATATATTTCTAAAACGAAAAAAAAAGGTTGACTGATATTTAAATACTCTAGACAATTTTGATTCATTCATATTCAAGAGCAGTTACGGAACTTTTACTTTTGGCATCAAGAAGACGTATCAGATTTAGTGTATATGTGACTGAATCAAGACCAACAGGAGAAGGTCTTGTTACTGCCAAAACACTTCGTGAACATCAAATTCCTTGCAGAGTTATAGCGGATGGTGCTGTTGGTTATATAATTCAAAAAGTTGATAAAGTATTCGTCGGTGCTGAAGGTGTTGCGGAAAGTGGTGGTATTATCAATAGAGTAAGAACAGTGAGTTATTTGATTAAATGAGAGAATGCTAATTCAGCAATAGATTGGAACTTATCAAATTGCAGTGTTAACAAAAGATGCTAATAAGCCATTTTACGTCGTTGTTGAAAGGTGCGTTTTCTCTCTCTCTTATTTTGTATAAAAAATCTTTGCTAATGATTTCCCGCAATAGTCATAAATTTGTCCGATTATTTCCATTATCACCTTTCGACCTGCCCGAAGAAAATCCTTCCTCGACAACATTTTCCGCTGATACTCAAGAAATTGATAACGATGAAGTATTAAATAATAGTCCAAGACTTGATTTTACTAGTGATAATTTAATTACGGCGTTAATTACTGATATTGGAGTTTTAACCTCAAATGGTGTTAGTGAAGAGTTGATTAAAATGTGGTATGATTAATTTCGATATTTTTTTTGACGGAAATGAATAATTCTATAAAATATTATTCAAGTATATATATATATATATATATATATATATAGTATAAATGTAGTATACAATTGGCTGTAAAAATAATTTTGTAACTGTGATATTTTTGTTATTGATAATTTCGGGATTTATTCGGATGACATAAAAAAAAGGACTCCCAAATTTTGAATTTTTCATCAAAATCGGAACTTTTATTTCGTCACAAGATTTATTTCTTCCCATCAATTTCATCACCAATTTCTATATTTTCATTCTTATTTCTGCTAAACATTGATTTGATCTTATTCAACAGAAAGGAGTGGATAGTTTCGAAATGGCTTTACGCATACAATCGGCTCGTCGTGGATTATTAATTGCTTCTCGACGCGGATTCTCTACATCTCGTGTAATTCGTACAAGCGACTCTAAAGGAGACGAAAATAGATTCACTACCATTGATAGTTCATCTGAGAATGAGCGTGATCAGTTTTTTAGATATACGTGGGGAAGTTGGTTAAAGAACGACAAAGCAGAGAAAGAAAAACGATATACTCCGTTTTCGATAGGTGGGATTAATGAAGTTATTCGACAGTTTCGTAATCAAAAGGAGACAATTGCACCTGCTGTTGTCGTTTCGGTCGCGAGCTTAAGTGAAGGAAAACATCATAGAATCTACTTAGTCTCTTTAGACGATAACTCTCAGTACATTCTTCGAATTCCGTATCCTCTGGACCTTAGTTGGGAAGCAAGAAAAGCTCGTATGCAATCTGAAGTCGCGACCATGGATTTCATGAGAAAGAAATGGGGAGTGCTGATTCCTGAAGTCGTTTCCTGGTCTCCTACTGGTGATAATCCAATTGAACGTGAGTTCATTTTGATGGAATATATTAGACCTGGTGGTGATCGAACAATGTCAAATTTAATGTCTAAATGGGATCCTATGGCTGGTAGTGTTGCCGAGAGAGTTCCTGTTCTAAAAGTTATCGTCAATCTTATGGAAAAGACTCTTGCTACGAAATTTAATGGGTTTGGAAGTTTGTATTATACTCAAGACGTGGATTCTTCTTTACAAGATAAACTTCCTTACGAAGATGAAGAAAATCCTGATTTCATCGATCGTTGGAGATTAGGTCCTTCCGTTGAAAGTAATTTTTGGCAGAAAGGAGTTGATCATGTAGGCTCGACTGATCGTGGTCCATGGTACACTCCTCAAGACTACCTTTTAGCTACTGCTCGTGCTCATATAACTGCTTATCGAAATTTACTTTCTGATCCTATGATTGGAACATCTGAACTTGGTTTATATTTACCTACGTGGCTTGATACTTTCGAAAAATATGCTTATGTTGCACCGCGATTAGTTCCTGATGTCGAGGAAAATTCAGATCTGCTTTCTCCTCGTTTGTATCACCCTGATATGGATCCTACAAATATCCTTGTGCATGATGAATCCTTTACTGACGGTAATCTTCAAAATCCTTATCCTGATCCCTATCTTCTTGATTGGGAAGGAGCAACAATCAAGCCATATTTTCTTCACGGAGCTCCGGGCTTTATAAACTACAACGGGTACAAGATATACAAAAAGGAAGAAGTTGAATCTTATGATTTACTTCCTGAGCAGCAACGTCGACAAATCGATTACATGATGGCAGCAACCGCAAATCAATTCTCATTTGAATTCTTGATCAAACATAACTTCCAAACTTTAATCAATGCTTTTTCACCTCACGTTAAATCTCTTCGTGATCCATATCGCATCGCTATGTCTTCAGATTACAAATATCACCCGCTTGAAATTGTCGATTTACGTGATAATCTGATTAAAACGCAACAGGCAGAATTACCTGAATTAAAAGATCTCGATAAAAGAGGTATCTTTACTGAAGATGAAATTGAACAGCATGGAGTAATAACTGCTGAATGGGATAAAATTATTCAAAAGCTACCCTTTTATTCTACAAAAGGTTGGATGCCACAAGATTTATACGAGCAGCTTGTAAATTCTGGTGAATTAGTTAAAGATAGTCAAGGCAATTATGTTCGACCTTGAAAATAATAAATAATAACTCATCAACTCTTTATATATCTGTTTATTATTAAAAAATTTGTACATAAATCCAATGTAACGAGAAAGTTTTGAATAAAAATAAGGTGCAAGTGAAGTACAGTTTAATGCAATCTCTTTAATTCCTCAACAAGACCAGTAACTTGACTTACATCAACGCCTAAATTCATCGCTCCAATAAAATCACCATTTACAATTTTTTCCTTTTCAGAATCTTCAAGTTCAAGAAATTGCTCAATATAATCTCCGTCTATAAATCTTAAAAGTTCACCTGGATTATGTCTTTGATTTGTAAATCTTCGAAAATCAATTATATTTAAATTCCCAACGGATTTAACCACTTCTGACATGTTATATTGGAGATTTATTAGTATGTCAATTTTATCCGGCGTGATTTCACCGTACATGTAAATTCCTCCGTCGCGCTATTGAATGTCGTTAGTTTGACCCTTTTTTTTAATGGAGATAAAGAGAGAAAACAAATGGTGCCGCGTACAGTTGCGAAATATGCTCGAGGAATAACTGCATGGTATTCAGCAGAGGAAGTTTCCGTAATTGGTTTAGGTACTAAAGGAACATGTCAATACCACAACTCTTCATTTACAAGATGTAAAGCGAAAAATGAAAAACAAAACAAAAAAAAAAAAAAAAAAACTTACTCCTTCGAATTCGATTAATAACCTCTCCAATTCTCATACTCGCTACAACTTCAAGAACAGGTTCACCACCATTTGTAATTTGCCTTAAAAGTTCTTCTTCATCGTGTCTAAACACTACGATATTTCCTTCAGCTTCTGTTCCAATACTAGTAAATTTATCAAGAATCTCAACATCTGTCATCCACATCGGTTCATAATATCTAGATATTTCCTGAAATTTATATTCTTCATTCGATATCTCGGGCTCTGATTTAATCTGTAAAAGTGTAACACTCTTCATCAAATCTCCAACTAATACGTAATCTTTATACGTAGAAAGCGTAATCGCCATAGTAGGTGCTCGGAATCCACATTCTTGTTTGAAGTCAAGAACTCCCGTTACAGGATTAGATGTGATTGTACATAATCGTACCTAAATCATTAGCTTCAAACTTCCATTTGCTTGAAAAAAGATCATTAGAAAAGAACAACTTACGATTGAATTAACCGCACAGATTAATTTCCCATCAACAACCTCAACAGCATATACACCACCACGAAGCTCATGTTGTAAAACAAGAGATAATTTTTTTGTCGGTAAAACTTCAAACACTAAAACTCTTCCTTTCAAATACTCCTCTCTTTCAGCAGAAGCATATCCCGTACCAACGATAAGATATTCTGAATCTTGGAAAGTTCCACTAGTGATACTCTCCGCCATCTCATTCTCTTCAAGTGAGTACGTATCAACGACATCAAATAAAACTGTATCAACAATCTTAACAAAACAATTGATTATCTCATCTCCACTGTATGATTCAATCTCAGTCTTGAGTGTTATAAGTCCAATTACTCCTGCTGCTGCACTCATTATCGTTAATCGTCGAGCAGTCTCGTTGAGTTCTAGAGTCTGAACATGTGTACTCATAAGTTGATCTACAACTCCGTAAATTAATTTATCTTCTGTCGCAAACGCAATAATATCATCTTCATCATCTTCATCCATAGCTTCTATTGATTTTTGACATAGAGCCAATGCAGTCGGAGAAGCTACATTGACGCTTGAAATAATAACCTTCCTTGAAGCACCATATATTAACGAAGGATGACTAGATACAGCAACAAGTCCGTTGTTTATCAAATACAAGGAAACAGGTTGTGTACCCAAAACTGAAACTTTCTGGTCAGTCAAAGTCGTACCATTCACGCGATAATTGTATAAAGTTCCATCTGCCATTCCGATGAATAAAACAGGTTCAGGTATACTTTCAAGTGAGCAGAATTGAATTGACCGAGGAATTCCACCAGATAATTTAATAGTCTCACCAATCTTCTGTTGTTTATCAATTGAGATAAGTTCAACCTTGCATGCTTCCCAAAGTCCCACAAAAATCAAATCTTCAGAGGCACATATACAAGAAATCTCATGCTCCATTGTGATTTCGGTTATTATCTCAAGTGATGTCGTCATTATCACAAGTTTGTTCACAATTACTAATATAATACATTTAGTGGTAAATGTAGCGCCGGAAATCATGCCTCTTGGGGTAACAGATTTTGTAGATCCAGATAAGGAATCAATGATTTGGACTTTGGATCTCCCAATATGCACTATAGAAGAACCATACCGACTCATAGCAACTGTAGGTTCTGATCCATCAATTCCAATCCAACCTGTAATATCTCGAACCTCTCCCTCTTCAGGATGACCCTGATAAATAGCCGTTCGTTCAATAAACGATGCTACAACAATATTATCAGGGAATGTCCATAATCCAGTAATTCCAGGAACACCTCCTATCTCCGCCACTGCATCAACACCAACTCCAGATCTTATGATTCTTAACGATCCAGATTTGAATCCACCAGAACATGCCACTACATCAGTCGCACCTTCACGTTGAAGTAATTGGAAATCGGTAATTGGGGCTAGATTGGAAAGTTGCTGAACAGCGCGAACATGAGGCTTTTCTTCGGACAAGTAAAATAGCGTTGAAGCTGAGAAATGCGATGTAACAAAAAAAAAGCCAGCATCGATATATGTCAGTGTAGTAGGAATTGAGGTCTATTTTACCAGTTAGTTGAAATCTTAAGATTGCTCGAGCGATACATAACATACCTCGCCAATAGGAGTGAGATTCCATTTCTCTACAATCGGAACATCATACTCATCTTCCACACTAGACAAAATAACCTGCAACATATAAATTTTCCCAAACTCGTCACCCAGAAGAAATCTTTCTCCAGAATCATCAATCGAAGCACAGGCGCAGAAATTAATCGGTCCGTCAAACGGTACTTTTAGCGGTGATTTTTCAATATGCGGCGGGTAAAAATACGTAAGCAATTGCTCGCCTAATAAGAAAAAACCCCCAGTAGGTGATTTGAATGGTACCAACATTGTCGCTCCCTGATCTAAATTTCTCTGCGAACTTGGTTGCGTACTAGGTATTTCTTGTAATCTCTGTTCGGGTAATATAATCTCATAGATCTTGACGTGCCGAGCATGTTGTCCGTCTCTGTAAAGAACAGCAATAGTAGGCTTTTCCGTATTCTCAAGAAAAATGATTGAAATGATGATTAATTCGTCAATATGAAGTTTGATATGAGGATAAAGTGTTCCAGTGACGGTCGACGGCACAGCCACGGAGTTTTTACCATTGCGCTTCTTTGTAGGAATTGGTATTAGCGGAATATAAGTCAGACTAGACTTGTTAAAATACAGCAATATTCCACGCGATTGAGGATCCAAGATGGCCACATGAGCAGTATCAGTATCGGGAGTAAAGCGGTCCTCGAGATCATTCAGCACCTGTTTCGTAACGAACTTGCCGTCGACAAATGCGAGTGAAAAGCAAATACAGTCTTCCGTAAGAACAAATAACCAACTAGTCGGCTCATTAGTCGGTTTAAAAGTAGCAAAAGCCGTGACAGTGCCATTAATTGGAACAGTGTGCTGCAACGCGAGACCATGTTCTGTGAACGAGTGCACGTCCAAAGCTGACGGACGCGCGAGCACAAGCGACTGCTCGCCTGCCTTAAGGACATCCGCTACAAACGCATGACGTACCGAAGAAGGCTTTTGAATCGCGACCGCATACGACATCTTTTCTTTATGTTGTTTATTGTGCGATGACTCGAGATGAAAAAGCTGGAGATCCGGTTGATAGCGAGGGATGTGCGGCGCGTACAGTAAAGAGTTATGTAATATATTTCACTTTGCATAACGAGTTTATAATAATATCTACTTTTACTTGTTTGCTATATTTAAGTAATACAATTCATAAACTAAACAGATGAATTAAATTACTATAATTTTAACAAGCCGCAACTCAAAGATCTTAAATACATGATCAGCGATGCCTCTATTCATTATTCAATCCCTTTGAACTAATTGAACTCACTCTTTCAAAGGAATAACATTTCTAAACTCCAGTTTTCGTTTATTTTTTCAGTGGATTCAGTCCCTTGTAAAACTCAACCAAAGCACCCAGTTACGCAATTTTTAAAAAAGGATAGAGAAACAATTTTTATAGGGATATTCATTGCTTTGAAGACCTGTACAGAGTGTACCTGCGTCGAAAGAAAGACTCATGATGCCCTTATCGGAAACGGAATTTCCCCAAGCGACTTTACAACCTCGAGTTTTCAATATCTCTTTACTCCAAAAGGAGTAGCTACAGCCAGAAATGCTTTGATATTCCTAACAGCATCGACATATTGCTTTGACAACGCGGAACAACTATAACAAAAACTGTGAAGTATTCAAGGATTTGCGTAAGCTCAAGATCGATGCCATTTAAGCTACTGATGATTCAGTAGACTTTAGCTGTCCATGAATGCAGGCCTCTCGTAGAAACTGGGTGATGGCATGCCCACTTCGGTGGGGACTGCCCTGATCATACTAGGCATAGAGATGTGCATGGTGGGTGTTTTTAGCAAATGATTAATACAATCTCAGAGACTACAACAACATGGACCAAGGCCATGTTAGCCCTTGTTATATTCCACGCGCCGGAGGTGCAAAGCCCGGACGCGCGGGACAATAAATTGAGCTCTTGGAATCTAGACATAATCTGATCTAGGCCAAACCACCTGGCGTGAGATAATACAGTTGGAGAGATCAAGATGACCCCTATGCGTGGCCTTTACAGAAATATATCGAAATTACGTAGTCTATCAACAATAGCAGAGAGATATAAGACAATCGACCAAATTCAAAGTTGCTGTTCGAGAACTCTCCAAATAGTTAGTTATTCCTGTTCTCTAATTCTATTTATACAAAAGTATTTATAAAAGCCCTGAGTCTTCCGTACAAAATATCGAGCTTCAATTCAAGTTTCTTATCATTCTTTCTCCAGCTCAGAGAAAGTTACTCCATACCGAGTTGACTTGAAATCACTCAAAGACACCTTCTCTACACAGATGTTAATATATTTTGTAAACCGGTGCAAAGTGTTCATTGAACAGTGACAGATTCAAGACTGCTCTGTCGCGACGATGCCAGCTTAATATTAGCAGCAACCGTAGATGATAACAGTGTCTCCGGCTTTAGATTGAGCGTACAGCTCTCACTTGCCAGGTTAGTTTTTTTCTCTTGCTACCAAGCTTTTGAGTCAGATCGTTCCAATAAAGACCGTGTTGATTAAGATTGAGATGACGAGCAGAATTAAATACTCAGACATTGCGCACACCCTAGGTTTGTAGCCAGGCCTAACTGCAGTTTTGACAACAAATCAATAGCCCGTCCAGATATAGTGTACGCCAATATTACATCGTTAGTTCAGGAGAACAGTGGACAGATTACGACAATTGCGTAATACGAATTCACTGATTGGCTTATAGGCAATCGATCGCAATGATTAAGTTACATAAGCTGCATCTCGTCTGCAGCAAAAGTACAAATTGTGAGTATCATCATACTGCTTCTGTGAGACGCAATAATTGCGAATGCATCAAAGTGATAAACAAATCATTCGAGATCAAGATAGAGACCTTTCGACCCATCAGTGATAACACACACCTTGCTAATCAGCAATAGAATATCCTTGTCAACAGTCAGGCTTTGGTAGTCTCGTTAATTATCGAAAACATTATATTGTGAATGATTACTAGTGTGTGTATAGTCCTAACTACAAAGACCAATCAACTAACAAGACTTTCTATTTAAGTCGCCGGGGGAAGTCAGGTTGTGAGGCCAAAGATGAGATTTATTTTGCCCGAGAGCAGACGCGGCTGAAGTTGACGGCTTTCAACTCCGGAGCGCCGCACATCGTGAGCTTGAGTATTAAATACCTGGCGTCTACTACAGCAGTGAAAGTCATGCAAATGATTGTAATAAGTTGATATCATGCTACGAGTCACGTTTCTCCACGAAGCATGTCAATGTATTCTTCTTTTGTTGTGCTCGTTATCATTGGCTGGCGCGCAGAAGTCACGAGTTTTTCTGCTAATTCCCAGGCCACTTCGCTGTCTGTGTCGAACCAGGTCAACGCCTTGAACTGTTCATCGTCGGCATGTTTACGAGCAAACAAGGCACCGCTGTAGCGAGGAGCCTGGCTGTCTACTGATTTCACAGTCATCTAGCCATATATAGCGTTAGAAAGCTATGTAATATGTCGCACCAACAACAGAAGCATACCTGAACTGCCCGGACCTCCTTCGACTTGACCGGGTCCTGCTTAACTGTGCGCGCAATATCCTTTTCTGTCTGCGCATCCTTGTCGATGTACGTAAAACTCGGTCGCAGTTGTGCGTTTCCAGCTACCGGAGTCAAATGCAATTCACCTATACAGCAATTAGCACTTTCAACGGGGATACCAGCAAGATATCAAGCCTACCGTTCTTAAATATTCCAATCATGTACCCCTTCGGGCGATTAATCACTCCACTAAGTGTTTGTTTTTTCACTCCGCCCCATTTCTCTCCTTTCTCGTGATCATAAAATTGTGATTGTGTATTAATTGGCACATCCACCTGAATAATTCCTGCCTGAGGTTTCATGCGGCACTCTAAAACTGGCTCTCCTTGTGCTCCAGTATACGGCCTTGACTGTGATCGAACCGGATACTGTATAATATGTAAATACTCCGATAGTTGATTAGACAAATAAACTGGTGCCGAATCAACTATCGGATCCTCTTCATCTTCGTATTGTTCCAGTTCTTTTTCCGCTGCCGCTATTCTCGCAACATCCCCTTCATCTTGTTTTACCTGTGCTTCCGTTTTTAAGGACGATGAATCATCATTTGCCGCTTGCTCACTTGTATTCTGAGCACCTTTCCTGCGTAATCGATTAGAAGACCGCGCATTCTTAGGCGACGACGCAGGCTCGGACTTTGGTTCAGGTTCATTGACCTCCAAAGTGTCAATAACCATTAAATCCTCCTCGACCGGCTCCTCCTTGACAAATTCAAAGGGCATCGAACTGCCGGTATTTTCACTCATATCATATCCTTCTTCTTCGTCTTTTATTTCGTACCGGTCTTCTTCTTCCTCCTCCTTAATCTCAAAAGAAAAAGGCCCCAAGTCGTGTTTAGTCTCTGGTTCCTCGTCACTCATTTTATTTCTTACAAAAAAGTCCGATTTAATCGACCCAAAATAAATGACGAGAAAGAAAAATATTATTTATTTTAAGGAACCCAAATTTGTCGCGACAGTACTGAAATGGCGGGAAAAACTTAGAATGGGGCCCGTTCTCAATAGAGTTTTTCAATTTCAAACTCCCTGCCAAATTTATTTAAACAAAAAAAAAAAAAAGTTTTTTTTTTATATACAAACTCCCAATCAGTTTCCAAGTCTCTTATGATATTATTCAAATATTGAATCATTTTATAATACAAAATGGCTGATGATGGGTTAATGATTAATCTTCTGTCTCCGTCTGTAGCTGATGCACAGCGGAGTTTCAATAGTCGGTCAGTTAAAGGAAAATGGACTCAGAAATTGAAAGTTAAACGAACGATTCGTGGACGTAATCGGACTTCTTCAACAAGAACTATACCTTCAGACGCAACAGGGCAGTCCGGAAATGAAGTGAGAAAGAACCATAAAGGCAGTGGAAGTAATGGGATTTATGTCGAGCAGCGAGAGAGACCTGCAAAGACTGGATCAACAGATGATGTTGAGCTTCCGCAGCTGCAACAAAATTACGATAGACCGCCTCGGCCTGCTCAATGGTCGCATAATGGAAACTCGGGAGGAAAAGGACAAGTAATTTCATCTTTATTCACATCTAATCCGGCTTCAAACACTGAAGAGTTAGCACTTGAAAAGCCTGAGGAGATTAATGACCCATCAAATGCTCCTTTGAAAGATTCTTCCAATTCCTTTTCTGCACTTGGATTACATCCAACTCTTGCTTCACATTTGGTTTCAAAAATGTCGCTTGAAAACCCAACTGCGATTCAGAAAGCTTCAATACCTCCTCTGATAAATCACACAAACCCTCGCGACGTGTTTATGCAAGCGCAAACTGGTTCAGGAAAAACGTTGGCCTATTTACTTCCAATTATTAATTCACTTCTTTCCTGTCCTGATAAAATTGATCGTGAATCTGGACTTTTTGCAATCATTATCTGTCCTACGCGCGAACTTGCCAATCAAATTCTAGGCGTACTTGAAGAACTAGTTCGCTGTTGTCATTACATTGTTCCTGGAATTGTTATCGGAGGAGAAAAAAAGAAATCTGAAAAGGCTAGATTAAGAAAAGGTGTAAACATTTTAGTGGGTACACCAGGTCGTTTAGCGGATCATTTTGATAATACTGAAGCAATGCATTTATCTTCTGTTAGATGGGTTATCTTAGATGAAGGTGATCGAATGACTGAGCTCGGATTTGAGGAGACAATCACAAAAATTCTTAGCCAAATTAAAAACTATTCTAGAATTTATCGTGATAATTTCACAAATTTGCCCGTGAAAAGAATAACGGTTTTATGCTCTGCGACATTAAAAGAAGATGTGCAAAAGCTTGGTGAAGAGTCACTTGTCGATGCATTACATATCAAAGCAGCAGAAGAAACCGAGTTAAATGATACATCAGAAACAAAGAAAGAAGATGATTATTCTGCTCCAGATCAATTACATCAAGAATACGCAGTTATTCCAATGAAGTTAAGAATGGTATCATTAATTGCTACTATTGTTAATATCTTGAAAAAGAAAAGTGATGCTCGAATTATGGTCTTTTTAAGTTGTTCGGATTCTGTGAATTTCCATTTTTCAATGTTAACTAGAGATATTGCTCCAAAAGAAGATGGTGATCATGAAAGTGATACCCAATCAAAACCAAATGATGAAAAGACAAACTTATCATCTTCCGTCTTGCAATCATTTCTCAAAAACACACTTCCTCAAATTTATAAACTACACGGATCATTGCCTCAACAACTCCGAAAATCAACTTTAGCTGGATTTACAAAAGCTAGCTCAGGTGGAATTCTATTATGCACAGATGTAGCTTCTCGGGGCCTTGATTTACCTGCCATTTCTCACGTTATAGAATTCGACCCTCCCTTTGCTCTTGAAGATCATTTACATCGAGTTGGAAGAACTGCTCGCGTGGGCCATGAAGGTTGGAGTACTCTATTCGTGCTTCCTGGGAAAGAAGAAGGATATGTCGATAATATCCTCCAGCCCCTTCATAAATCAACAATCATTAAAAAAGATTTTAGTACAATTCTTATGCACGCTTTTAGTAATGGAAAAGCTCCTAAAAGGGGTCAACCAGGATGGCAAGACATTGCCACAGAAACTCAACTTCAAATGGAGCGGTGGATTTTGAATAGTCAAATCAATGCCTCTCTAGCAAAGAGTGCTTTTGGATCTCATATTCGTGCTTATACAACTCATTTAAGTACCGAAAGAGAATACTTCAATATTCGTGATTTACACTTGGGACATCTTGCTAAGAGTTTTGGGTTACGTGAAACCCCAGCCGGAATGGTACGTGCAGGCAAAAAGGCAGCTACGAGTGATGGTGATAAACGAAAGAGAAATGGAACTGATAATGGACCTGATTATGCGAAAAAGAAAATGATGAAAATCGCAAGTATGCATGTTAATGCTGGCGCTGATGAATTCAATCTGGGTTAGGATAAATAGGTTTGGCTTATTCAATTATTATAATTGTATATCGTACATTATTAGCGTTAATAAATATCCCATAATCCTATCCGGCCGTCTTTTCCACCTACGGCTAACCAATGTCGGTTTTTAACTTTTACTTCAGCTTGTAGTCGTAGAGCATTTCCTATAATAGCCCTCCCTGCTTTTGGCTGTTCTTCTATATCGCGGTCGTCATCTATGATTGTCCTTCCGAATCCCAAGCAAACGATTCCATCCTGTCGACCACCGGGAAAACTAGCCAAAACTTTCATTGAAGAGTATAATAATATTCGCACATTTCCATCCCAACAAGCGACGGCAAGGATCTTTCCATCATCGCGAAGATTAAGTGAGGAAATCCCAGTATGCTTGATATCATGTACAGATATCGGTGCTGACAACGATACAGCTGATAGCGCTTCATCTTCATCTGTAGAGAAACGAGATGCTGTTGGTGGCGGAGACGACGAAGATGACAGTGGCGACGGAAAAAGGGGATGCTTTACGATTTTTGAATCAGCACTTGAACTTATTGCTGTAGCATCAGTTGCGTGAACAGCGATTGAAAGTACAGGTTGAGTATGTGCTTTACATAGATAGATAACCTGGGATTGAGAATCATCTCCAAGCTGAAATATCGCAACATGTCCAGATTCGTAACCTGCAATGAGAAGATCCGCATGCAAAGCTAAAGCCATTACGATTCCAGTTTTGACGCTTGCTGACAGAGCAGTGTATGGCCGATCAAGCTGAGGCAATAAAGTATATACATCAATCTAAACAGGTATTAAAAGAAATCCACAAACTGAAAAAAAAAAAGAAAATTCAAAAGCATACAGTATCTGAATCTAATGTACCTGGAACAGCAATCATATTAGAGCCCAGAGTCGCCGTAGCACAAAAATTCAAAGCGTTAACATCTATTGAGGCAACCAACCACGGTTTTCTCCACTTCGTGGGTGAATTGAGTTGAGACGGAGTTGGGAGCGTGATATCAAGAGGGTTTTCATCCAGACGAAATACATGCAGTTTATTGTCGCGCCCGTGTCTATATATGTTAAATCACGGGGTTTTCAACCAGGGCAGCGGAAAGCATACGTGAGTAATAGCTCTTCGGATAGCCACTTTACGGTCAAAATGGAATCATCGTGAGATTTCCACACAGCGAGTGGTCTCCGCGTTAGCAAAGACCAGTGAATACACCATCCGCTTTCATCTCTAACACCAAAGTCAGCAAGATCCGGTTAATTAACAACCAAAGGCCGTCACAACTAACCCAGAAACTAATCTTAGATTAGACGAGTGAAACGCAAGAGAAGTTATAGGATTCGAGAGTGCACGAAGAGTTGCAATGGCCGCAGGAGATGCCATCCACTTTTCTTTGTAGCTACAGACACATTTCAACAGAACAACTCGCGGTGTAATCACGACAAATGACTACTAAGCTATTTGTCATTCCAGTGAGTGTGATTTAATTAGTGATATGTGACCCTTCAGTGGCGCTTGGGCCCTAGCCCACGTGCGGCTTTAAAAAAATATTCCTCTTGTTTATCTGCGCCTTTTTTTTTTTCCCACGCTCTTTTACTCCATCTTCCTCTTCTTTTTTTTGTTATTCAGTTTTCCACTCTTTTTCCCCCCCTTTTTTGCAGCTGTTGTTTAAATGGCCCGCCTTTCTGCCGCTTCGCCGGCGCTTAATGGCAACGGCCGCGGCTTTTCGCCGGCTCAATCGGGACTTTCCACGCCGATTTCCTCCTCAACCTCGCTCTCCTCGCTCGCTTCCCAGGTCTCCTCTGTCTCCCTTTTGCCCTCGCCCGCCACCGAGGCCCTCACTGCGCTGCAGAGCGCAACATCGCTAGGAGCAGCGCGTTCTGTAGCTGGTGACCTCGCAGCGACTATGCTCGAGGCCGGTCCTGCCGCGTTGGGCTCGTACGGGTATGCTTCTCTGCTCCATACTGATTGTAGCCTCACGTTCTAACTCCCTGCAGTGTGCTCAGCAAGATCAAGGCCATGACCAAGGGAAAGGCATCGCCCATCAACAAGGAGGTCGCGCTTCTCGCGTTTACGACCCTCATCAAGCAGTTTGGATCATCCTCGCCCGCTGAGGCATACTTTGTTCCCTACTTCACTCTGCCTTACGACCTGCTTGCTGAAAAGGATCTCTCCGTGCGCAAGGCTGCCACTCTTGCTGCCGAGGTTGCGCTCTCTGTCTACCCTGTCGAGGCCCTCACCGCCTCCTTGATCCCTCTTCTCAACGAGTACCTCAACTCCACCGCAAAGTGGCAGTCCAAGGTCGGTGTTCTCCGCTTGTACGAGAAGTTTGCCGAGCGCATCCCGGCAGACGCTCTTCTCCACGAGTTTGTCAACATCGTCCCTGTCATCACAAACCTCATGCACGACATGAAGGCCGATCTCTCCAAAGCCGCCTGCCGCACCATGACCGCCCTCGCCACCGTCATCGACAATCAGGACATCGCAAGCAGATTGGACCTTATTGTCGACACTATGGCAAACCCTTCCTCTGTTCCCGCCACCGTCCTCGCTCTCTCACACGTGACCTTCGTGGCTGAGGTTACCGAGCCCGTGCTGGCTATGCTCGTTCCTATCCTCCGTCGTGCGCTTAACCAGGGTGGTGCGTCGCAGGATTCGCTTCGTCAGACTGTTATCGTCGTCGAGAATTTGACTCGTCTCGTAAACAACCCGCGTGAAATCCGCGCTTTCCTCCCTGATTTGCTACCCTCTGTATCAAAGGTTTACAACACTGCTGCGCTTCCTGAGGTTCGTGAGTTGGCTAAGAAGGCTCTTTCTGTTCTTGAGGCCGCTGAAAAGGAAACTGGAGTGAATCACATCACTGCCGCTGATCTTTGTGAGCAAATTGGCTCTATTGACGTCGCCTCGGATCCCGTCGTTGTCAAGTACGTTTCTGCTCTTGTCGCAGTCGATGTCAAGACTCAGGACTGGGATCGTATTCCTGCTGTCGTTACCCCTTATTTCACAAACACCGCAGCTGCTGCCTCTGTTGCTAAGCAGATTGTAGAGTACTACGATGCTCTCTTCAACCCCCGCGTTGTCGACGACTCTGGCGAGGAAGGTATTGAGATTACCAACGCTCGATTCTCTCTTGCTTATGGTGGTAAGATGCTTCTTAACAAGACCTATCTTCGTCTTTACAAAGGTCACCGCTACGGATTGTGTGGTCGCAATGGTGCCGGAAAGTCTACTTTGATGCGCGCCATTTCCAAGGGCCAACTTGAAGGTTTCCCCGACAAGAGCGAACTCCGTACCTGCTTTGTCGAGCACAAGCTCCAGGCCGCTGAGGGTGATATGGATTTAGTTTCATTTATCGCCAAGGATCCCGAGTTGCAGCATGTCAAGCGTGAAGAGGTTGCTCAGGCTCTTGAAGAAGTCGGATTTGATGAGCAGCGTCGTGCTCAGAATGTTGGTGCTCTTTCTGGTGGATGGAAGATGAAGTTGGAACTAGCTCGTGCTATGCTTATGCGTGCTGATATCTTGTTGCTTGATGAGCCTACTAATCATCTTGATGTTGCCAACGTCAAGTGGCTCGAAGAGTACCTTGTTACCCATACCGACATTACTTCTTTGATTGTTTCTCACGACTCTGGTTTCCTTGATACTGTCTGCACAGACATTATCCACTATGAAGACAAGAAGCTTGCTTACTACAAGGGAAACCTTGCTGAGTTTGTTCGCGTCCGTCCTGAAGGAAAGTCTTACTACACTCTTTCTGCTTCAAACATCAAGATGAAATTCCCCCCTCCTGGAATTTTAACCGGTGTCAAGTCAAATACTCGTGCTATTGTGCGTATGCAGCACGTTACGTACACTTACCCCGGCGCCAGCTCACCTAACCTTACTGATGTGTCGTGCGCACTTTCTCTTTCTTCGCGTGTGGCTATTCTCGGAGCCAACGGTGCGGGAAAATCTACTCTTATCAAGTTGCTTACTGGAGAGTTAATACCCCAAATCGGAAAAGTTGAGAAGCATCCTAACTTGCGTATTGGATACATTGCGCAGCATGCTCTTGCTCATGTTGAGATGCATCTTGAAAAGACTCCTAACCAGTACATCCAATGGCGTTATGCTAACGGTGATGATCGTGAAGTTCACATGAAGGCTTCGCGTCAATTGACTGATGAAGACAAGGAGCAGATGGCGAAGAAGATTGATGGCAAGAATATTGAGTTCCTTGTCGGTCGTCAGAAATTGAAAAAGTCATTCCAGTACGAAGTGAAGTGGGTCGGTTTGAATCCAAAGTACAACTCTATGATTTCTCGTGAGAGACTTTTGGAGCTTGGATTCAGCAAGATGGTTCTTGAGTTTGATGATCACGAGGCTTCGCGTGAAGGTCTTGGATATCGTCAACTTTCGCCCCCCGTTATTCGTGAGCATTTTGAAGGCGTTGGTCTTGATGGCGAAATTGCTGATCACGTCCAAATGGGTGGTCTTTCAGGTGGACAGTTAGTCAAGGTCGTTATTGCTGGTGCCATGTGGAACAATCCTCATTTACTTGTTCTTGACGAGCCTACCAATTACCTTGACCGTGACTCTCTTGGAGGTCTTGCAGTTGCTATTCGGGACTGGACTGGAGGTGTTATTATGATTTCTCATAACGAGGAATTTGTTGGTGCGTTGTGCCCCGAGCAATGGACTGTTGCTGATGGCAGAGTTGCGCAGAAGAATACTGCCGTTATTGCAAACGACCGTTTTGAAGATTCTTCAGCGGCCCCTTCGGCTGCTGCCTCAGCTGCTCCATCTGAAGTTTCGTCACGCGCTACTTCTCCTACTCCTCCTGCTACTAGCGTCACGGATGACTCTTCGCCTGCGAATATCAAGATCAAGATCAAGAAGAAAAAGTTGACTAGAAACCAGATCAAGGAGCGCGATACTAGACGTCGTTTACGTCATATCGCCTGGTTGAGCTCGCCCAAGGGAACTCCTCATCCTCCTGATAGTGATGAAGATGAGTAAATTACGAGATTAATTTATTTTTATTTCAAAAATTTTTTTTTCCTTTTTGCATAAGTATTTTTAATTTCTTTGGGAGTTTTATTTGAGGAAACAGAGAAGAGATGAAAAAGTTTTGTTTTATTTTGCTTTGCTTTGCTTGCTTATGCGATATTAAGGAGAAGAGAGAATAAGTTTCTATTTATAACATGCAAAACAATTTCTGTTTTGTTTTGTTTTGTTTCGTTTAGTTTAGTATAGTTTAGTTTTCGGTTTGGTACTGGTTTACTGATTTGTTTGCTTTTAGTTGGTTTTAGTTATAAAGTATAGATTTTTGTTTGCATGATTGAGTGAATATTTAGTAATAATAATGCGGTTTCCAATTTACATGCAAATCTTTTAATTACTATAAATAGTTGTTTTAGGATAATTTGAAGTTCGTGATTATTATTACAATAAACTGAGTTTTGCTTCCTCTTCAACACTAATTTCTTTTCCCTCAAGACCTTGTTCAGTTTCTTTTACAAGCTGTTTCATATAATCCATATGCTCTTCCTTACCAATAATACTGACAGTGTTAATTCCAGCCGTCATATGAGGATAACTACCAATTTTTATATCCTTACTATCAGCTCTTGCTTGCATTTCAGTCAAGAAATGAGCCATTTCGGATTCTGCTTTATGCGTAGTAACAAGTAATCTATGCTTTCGCTGAGTAGCAGGAATGCGAGGCATAATGTGAGGCAAAAGACCCTTTAAAAGACCATTGAAAAGCTGAGGAATGCCAGGCAAAATATGGATTTTTCCGACGACGCATACGACGGGTACCCAAGAATTGTCTAGAGAATATATAATATCAGATTCAGAGGCGTCTTTGCCGCACGGTAAAGTTGCCATTCGGAGTTGCGCTCTGATTGCTTCAGTGTCGTTTGGGTCGATTCGGCGACTGCCTAGCCTTTTCATGCGCTCGACAGTTTCATCGTGAAGGACGAGGGGCAGATTGAATGCTTTCGCGACTGCGGACACATCTGTTAGTAGACGCGGTACATGCAGAAGAACAAAGGGATAGAAGTAAACCCACTTGACTGGTACGTGATATCGTCATGAGTCGGTCCGATGCCTATATAAAGCATGAGCAAAACACACAATCTAATTGAAAAAAAAGATGCCTAGACATCACAAAGTACCTCCAGAAGTGACGACAAAGTCGTAGTTATTCGCCATGCGTCTGCTGGCCTCGACGATTTCGTCCTCGTCGTCGGAGATGACCTCTACTCGTTTGAGGTCGAGTCCAATTTCAAAGCACAGCTTAGCAAACGAATTTGAATTCGAGTCTCTGATTTTGCCATTCAAAACCTCATCGCCGATAATCTGTCGAGTGGAGTGTGAATTTCGTCAGCGAGCGGATCTACGAGTGGATTGGAGCATGGGTGGAGACGGGAACGTACGAGACATGCAGCAGTGGATAAGGAATGCGTGGCCATCGTGGCTCTGGTACCGCAGAAGCAAAGCGATCTGTAATTGGACGAGAGAAGCGCGACGGAAGACGTTCGACAGACACGCAGCAGCAGCCAGCTCATGAACACGCAGAAGGCAGGCAAGGTTAAGTAGCAGAGAAGGCCTGGTTCCGGGGTTTTGCGGCGGGGAGAGCGGCTGCGAGCGTGGGCTAAACACCGGTTACAGCCGAGCCACTGCAGTACGCTGCGCACTTTCACAATTTATTGCGTTTCGCAGCGAGAAGAGCGTGCATAGAAAAATTCAGCAGCGGACTTTAATACATTTTTGATCAGCCTAGTGCCGAGCAGAGCTATTGCCCGGGAGAGAGAGCGTGTGTGTGTCATGAGTGCGGACAACTGCAGCTAATAAACTAGCGCAACCAACATGTTAATTCCTCCTATCTGTTATGTCCAACCGCCTGGAAATAAACCCTATGCAATAAACCCTATAATGATAAAAACCCTACGGCTTTTCCGAGCAGGCCAGCAACCGACCGCCGACGCCTAGCGCCGTGCTCCACTGGTCCAGCGCGCAGATGAGCGCAGTCGCGAGCACCAGTTCGGCCGGCAGCTGGCGCTCATCGAATAGCAACTCCCACGCACGCCCGCCGACTCTGCGGGCCATGCCGACGCACTCGCGAACCTCGGGTGTCCTGCTCGCTACGACACGCTCGAGAACGCGACTGCGTCCCGTCCACTGGAAGGTGTTTCCATCGGGCAGGATGAAGGTGCGAAAAGTGTCGCCCTTCGCGTCTGCACCATGGCGGACGTAGACAATGCCCGGCTCGAGGCCCGGCGGTGCGCGGTGGAGCACGACTGCACTGCGCAGGCCGTCGACTCTCACCGTTGCAACAGGCTGCTGCACACTGCAGACCTCGTCGAAGAGCGCATACTCGCCTGCGCGCCCTGGCGATGAGACGAAGCGGAAAGTCCTGACTCCGGTGCGCGAGTAGGCTGCGAAAACCTTGTTGCTGCGCCGGAACTGTGGGCGCAGACAAAACGCGGCTAGGTCAGTCTGCGGCAACTCGCGAACAAGCGGCGCGTTTGCTACAGAAGTGCTGCTGCTGCTGCTGCTGCTGCCGAAGCACCATGCTGCGGCCACGATAGTGGCGAGAAAAACAAGCAGAGCAGCGGCCATTGTGTATGGAGCTGGGCCGAGCGAGGAACGCGTTTAGGCTGGTAGTCTGTTTACAGATTCAGCCGAGGCACAACACGCTTAGCAGGTTCTGAAGCAAGGGCGTCGTACCCTCGCGTAATCCCGCTAACCGTTGCACGACGCGCTCGGATCGCTCGACTTGGCAGTACACCCCTGTGCCCTTTTAAACCCCGGGAGCCCGCCCGCCTGCCCGGCGCGTTCGTCTTCGCGCAGGCTCGTGAACATTGATACGGCTTTTCCTGGCCCATGGCGTGCACATCTCGGCCGCTGAGTGCGTGTGCTGCTGCTGCTGCTGCTGCTGCTTCTGCTGCTACTGCCTGTTCCTTGCGCTAACTCGGCTGCTCTGTAGGCCTGCTCGAGCAGTACTTTGTCGACCGCGCACTCGTGGACTTTTACCGCTCCGTCGTGCTCTGGGTCGAGTTTGTCCACCCGTTCTCCGAGGCAGCGCTCTTTGCCGCCCTCTCTCAGGTCGTCCTTTCCCATCCGGCCCTCTGCTGCACCGTCACTGTATCTGATGATCTCAAGAGCAAGCAGGTCGAGGTCCTGCGCCAGCTCGACCTCGCAAACGCAGTCACCTTTGAGGAGGGCGACTCGAGCGACCTGCCCGCCATCGAGGCCCTGGTCCAGCGCCTTAACCAGACAAAAATCCCCTACAACGACGACTCGCGTCCCGTATGGCGTCTTGTTGTGTACAACATGCGCTTCGTGTTCTTTGCCTTTGACCACTCGCTCTTTGACGGCATGTCGGCCCGCATCTTCCTCCAGGAGCTCTCCAACCTCATCTCCATCCCAATTCCTTTTACCGAGCCCAAACCGTCCAAGGTCCTCGTCATCTCCGAAGATGTCTGCCCGCACCCGCCACTTGAGCAGCTCGTCAGTATGAGGCCGCCCCTTCTCTTCATTGTCAAAAGTCTTTCGAACGCCTTTGCGCCCAAGTGGGTTCTGGCGGACAATGGCCGCAATCCCTCCATCTACCCGCCAATTTTCTACCCCGTTCATGACTGCCGTCTGCGCCTTCGCGCATTTACCGCACAGCAGGCCTACAACATACTTTCTGCCTCTCGAAAGCACGGGACTACCGTAACGTCGCTAATCTGCTCTGCCCTCAATGTGGCATTTGGCCAGGTCTTTGATGACGCCAGTAACCTCGATATCCAGGTTCCTGTAAATGCGCGCCGGTTCATTCCAAAGTCCAGCCTCGTGCCAGATCCCTCGAGCCTTATGGGCCCCTATGTGTGCCAGTACCGGACAATTGTTCCCCGCTCTACAGAGTTTACCTGGGAGGGCACATGCGAGCTCGGCGAGATGCTCAAGGAGAGTACTAGCCCGCGCTCGCTCTACATCCCGGCCATGATTAAGTTCCTATTTGGCAAAGTGCGCGAGTTTATGTGCTCAAAAATTGGTGGTGAGCGCGACTCCGATATTGAAGTTTCCAATGTCGGCGCGGCCCAATTTAACCCCGACATTCTATCCTTTGGCTTCGCTCAGCCTCACGGAGTTATCAATTCCCCAATCAAGGTTAGTGTTGCTTCCGTCGACGGCGGAAAACTCACTCTTTCAATGGTCTCCTCTGATAAAGTATTGGGCGACGGTAATATGGAAAAGGTGTGGAACAATATGATGGCAATATTAGAGACAGTTGCGCGTTAGTACGTTTTGGAGTTTACGCGCTCTTTTTATGGGGATTTTTCTTTCGGGCATATGTTTTGAAGAGTTGGTAATGATAACGAATAGATGTGAGAGTTTTTTTTTTTTAATATTGTGTTGTAATAGAATTGTATACACGGAAATACAATGATCATTTACGAAAATATGTAATGCAGACTAGTAACAACGTTGCTGCAAGGGGTTAAGAGTTGTTAAAACCTTAATGTAAGTTTATTCGGAGGTACGGTGCAGAAATTCATTATCAAAATTAAAAAAGGACAACAGCAAACTAAAGCACAGCACAACCTGCGCGATAATCATAACCACGTACATTTGTTCGTTTGTTGGACGGCTTGTTAAATCCTTCACAGAAGAAGAAAGAAAAAAGGAAAGAAAGAAGAAAAAAGAGATTGAAAAAACAACAGCAGAAACGCACGGATCAAGTCTTGAATTTGACCGTAAGTTCCTTGTCTGACTTTAAATATATTCCACCAACTCCAAGATTTGAACTCCACTGGTCTAATATGCTAATCAATGCGGTAGAAAATATAACCGGCTTGCTCAGTGATGTAGAGCTGCAGTCAAACTTGAGCGTCCATACTCGTGTTCCTATACGGGATGCGTACGCGACAGGCGTGCAGACCTCGGCTGGAGCACCGCTCGCATTTGACGACGGCGGCTGGCAAACCACCCGTTCGAGGGTATAGCTTGCAGTCCACTGATAAGTTTCTCCGTTTGGCATTATAAACATTCGGAATCCAGCGCCATTCTTGACTATATGTCTGACGGAAAGCACACTGAGGGCGTCGTAGTCGTCGTCGTCGTCGTCGCCGTTGTTGTTGCTGTTTCCGCGGCCGCGCTCGGGTCTTTGGTGAAAGAGAATCTGACTTTTGAGTCCGCTGATAAAGATGGTGCAAACGGGAGTTCCGCCGCCGTCAAGCATCGAGTACAGTACTGCATTCCCGGGCCCAGGTGCTGGTCGATGCCGCACAAACGAGCATACGAGCCCGCCATCAGCTGAATTCACGCGCAGCAATTTGTTGTGAAGCCGAAACTGGGGACGTAGAATGAAGGAGGAGAGCTGAACACGGATAGGAATCGCCGCGACGGCCTGTGCGGCGTGTTTGGAGCCTGCCCTTTTGGAAGAAACTGTGAAAGCCGTCGTCGCAGCCACGACGACTAATCCCGCGCCCATCGCAGCGGACAAAAGCATTGCCATTCTGCTTATTTCCTCAGTCAAATTACGTGCCAAAGCTGGCCAGTGATCGCCGTGACTCCCGGCGCCGGCAATCCCTTTAAAGTTTCATTTTATCCGTGCGGCGCCCTCAAAGGTGGGAGATTTTACATACCCCGGTCAAATTTACCAGATTGCAGCAGAACTACTGCCTTTTGAGCTTATTTTTTGATTTACGTTCGTCATTCTGACGTTTGAAAGATAATATTGTTGACAAATGTATACAAATGACGACATGGCTGCAAGTTGCACTCGCACTTATATAAATGGCATGCGTTCATCCTGATTTAGTTCAATATACTGCTTTTTCATTCAATTCACTCGCAATGGGCCTTTTCTCTTCTAGCAACAACGATGGTATGTCAATGATTGGTCGCGATGTTTGCTTGTTGAATCTTCTAACTGTGGCCAGACGACCGTCGTGACTCTAACCAGTCTTACGGCTCCGGCAATAACTCTTACGAATCATCCGGAGACTCGTACGGTTCTTCGCGTCGCGACAACGATTCTGATAGATTACCTGGCCGCGACAATATAGGTTCATACGCCTCTTCTGGTCGTGATGCAGATTCTTACGGAGATACATCATCTTACGGCAATGGTTCAAACACTGCATATGGTCGCGACAACTCAGACTCTTATGGGTCAAAGACCTCCTCGTACGGCGACGACTCAAACTCTTACTCATCATCTGCCCGCGACGATTCGGACTCGTACGGATCAAAAACCTCCTCATACGGTGACGACTCAAACTCTTACCAATCATCTGGCCGAGATAATACAAACTCGTATGGATCTTCTGGCCGTAACAGCGACTCTTACGGATCAAAGACCGCATCTTATGACGATAACTCAAACTCTTACGGTTCCTCTACTACTGGTGGCTCGGGAAATTACGGCTTATCTTCTTACGACAACGACTCGAATTCCAATCCTTATGGATCAATGAATCGTGATGATTCAAACTCGTATGCTTCCGGTGGTAATGATTCAGACGCGTACGGATCGAAAACATCGACGTATGGTAACGACTCCAATACCGACTCCTTTGGATCGTCTGGTCCCGATAATTCAGATTCCTACGGTTCCAACAATTACGGGTCTTCTGGCCGTAACAGCGACTCTTACGGACAAGGAAACTCTTACGGCTCTGGTCGTGACTCGTATGGAAATGACAGATCCAATGACTATTAAAACTTATGAACTGTATTACTTTGCGCAGGTCTCTAAAATATCATATTTCGTTCTCAAAAATTTTATTCTTATCGTAAAAACCATAGAAAACCCTATAAAAACCCTATGATATAATCCGCAGTAGTCACTATAATGCGCCTTGAGTGAGACACGCATTAATTTCAGCACAATTTTTTTCCGGCAATTGAACATGTTTGGAGCAGGAAAATTGCCGTTGTGTTATCAATCCATTGATATTAGCGCAAAACTCTACATCAATCTGAAATCTAAAGAAGCAAAGGAAATTTAATTAAACCAGTTTTTTATGCAATGATTTTAATTAATGGGACCGTTTTATGTTCTTCTTAAGGCTGTGAAGGATGAAGAAACCCTATGAAACGCTATGCTTCATCTTATTTCACCTTATGTATCGAATGTGTACTAATTTTGGCTTAAACTTTATGTGTAGAAATACAGGAAGCAATGATATGCTGAACTACATTGACTGCTTCAGCAAGAGCTAACAAGAGAAGGAAGGAAATAGAAAGTTATAGAATTTGTGTTAGACTTTCAGCAAAAGGAAATTCGGAAGGACGCGATATCAAGTAAAACATACAACAATCGTGTTCATAAAGCAGAGAGCAAATTTTGACAGATTGGCAAATTCAGCATTTCCGATTTGAAAAAACTACAAATCTACCTGTAACAACAGGTCTCCAGCGACAACCTAGTTTACGAGACAATGTTTTGATCAATTTGTTCTTCCTAATCTTGCCCTTAATATTTAACGCCTGCTAATCGTGTGCTCTCCCGGTTACAACGGTGGTCGCTATGGAAAATTTCCCCGTCCCTTATGGGGATACATATTCTCTGATATTTTCTTTAGGAGTTTTACAAATGCTGTCAATATCTGCCGACGATGCTCTGCAAGAGCATACTATTTCACATTTTCTTACACATGCCACGATAACCTCAAGTACTTGATGATATTGGAATTAATATAAAATGTGCTAGAATATAGGACTCTGGCGTAAAAGACTGTAGTCTTTATGTAAACCGCCCCAGCCATAACATTGTTCTTTATGGCTAATTATATATTATGGCCAAACTTGATAACTAATGTGAAAAGAGTGCTGTCGTGTTACCCTACCTGTACTCCGCAGGGTACGGGAAAGCGGAGCCGCTCGATGTTTTGTATCAGCAGTTTCGACTGATAGTACCCCGCAATTCATGGCTCACTGTGAGATATGGAGTCTGATATCATACAAACAGTAAACGGAGCATATGATCGGGCTTGTGATCAGTGCTCGTTTCGCAAAGTGAAGGTACGTTTCCTGTTTTGGATTCCCGTATTGCTCTTGCTTACAAGATTTAGTGCAATAGAGCAAAACCCTGCAACCGTTGCAGTCATTTGAGTCTGGAATGCTCTTATGTAAAGCCTCGAAAGAAAAGAGGACCTATGGGAAAGTAAGATATTATAATGTTGTTTAGTTTATGTAACATCGCTGACGTACAAGATAAAGGAGAATCAGCTCTCTTCGGTCATCAATCAATAAAGATGCACAATTCTCGACGCTACAGCAACTATCCCCAACATCTCTCACGCTTGGATCACCTGGCTCTTTCAATCCGACATTTTCTCTGGCTGTTCCGCAATTAATTTCGTCGCAAGACTATTCACCGACTTCAGCCACGGACTTGTTTACATCACTTTTTCAGGACCCGAGTGACACGAATGCGTCATTTGCAATAGACTGGCATGACAACAACTCAGAATCCATCTCCCCAGATACTGTAGATAGTTTGACTGTTTTGTCGCCTACATCACAAATTGTTGATATGCAACTAACAGATGTGTTGTTAAAAACTTACCGCTCACGTATGGCAAAATACTATCCTTTAGTCGACTGTGCCGAAATAATATCTCGGTTGCGTGCCCTTGAGCATCTTCAAAATACACAGCTTTGCGCTTTAGTACTAGCAATTTGTGCATTTGTACTTCTTCATCCTAGTTTCAAATACGAGGACAGTTTAAAAGATCACGAAACACCACAACATGGATATGTACAGCTCGCACATGTATTAATGAACAAATCTGTGAGTGTGCGCGATTCTGATCCTACCTACATGGAGAATCCAAGTTTGGATTCAGTCATGACTTCGTTTTTCCTGTTTAGATGTCAAATCAATATAGGAATGCCTCATGTTGCCTGGTTTAGATTACGAGAAGCGGTCACTCTTGCTGAGATTATGCAGGTCCGAGGTATTGACGAGAACACGTGTATATCCCAAGAAGAAAAAGATAAGCGAGATATCGCCTTTTGCATATTAGCAGTCACAGAGCAGTACGTTTTTACTTTTTGAGTTTCTCGTACTATATATTATTAACATGTCTTTTTTTGTGCAGAGGGTTTGCACTTCAGAGGCAGCGGCCTTTAACAAATAGTCTACTAACAAAGGCTAAAATCTCTATATCATCTATATCTGACTCGCAAAGATCAGTATCATCACCTGGAACTGCAGAGCTCGTACAGTTATACAGCGTAATTCATCAAAATTTGATTTCCTGTTGGAATGCAAAATGCGCTGGCAAAGGATGTACGAAGATTACTCGTGATCAGGCAGTGAAATTATATGGATTTTTATCAAGAAATTATGACTCTAATGAGATGTATGCTATATTAAACGAAACACAACTCGTCGATCTTATGAGCTCACAATTGTGGCTACGGTGTCGTCTCTGGAATGTCTGCCATAGGCATGAACTATTAAATTGGACGGATTCAATCTCTGGTCTTAAAGAAATGAATGTAATGTATCCTTTTGAAATATTGCGGGATACTATTACGTTGACCAAGAAATTTGACACAGAATGCCTGGAAACTCACGGCGTCGGTCTTGCTGAAAAGTTATATAATATCGCAGATACTACGATTATGTTACTATCAAAATATCCTTGGATAGAAAAAGTACGGACCGAAAGGGATTATAAAGATCTTACTGATAGAGAAGTTTTAAATGAATTTGTAGCTCTTTTAGCTACTTTTAACAGAGGAAACCATCCGTTTTTAATTCCTTTAATGAAGTCAATTGCGGGGTTACCGATGATAAGATATAATGATAATGATGGAGTACTATAAAGGGATTGGCGTTCAGAAGGGCCGTATTTGGGAAATGTTTGAGATAGATTAGTTTTACAGATTTGGTAGTTACCAAAAAGAAGAGATATATTAGTTATTTTACGCAAGTTTAAATTAAAACAAACATAAACTATTATAAAGGGTCAGTACTTTTTCTTGGTTATCCTTCCAATAGTTAAATTTTAAATATTATTTACGATAAACTATTATCTATATTTAATGAATGGGTGTAAATATCATGTTTCAATATCTCTACTTGTAAATAACATAAAAAATTACAAATTAACAAAGTAGAAAATAGATTAGAGTGAAACAGTTGTAAATAAAGGAACGAAAGTCAAAATATAAAGTAGAAAATCCAAATTTGTAGTTCTCTTGAAAATTAAAAATAGCAATATCATGTACAAAAATTTACTTATATTTATGACAGTGACACAAATGAACTACTAATATGTTTTCTTTAACGGTCTTAATTAGTTGGCGCCGTTTAGTCGATCTTCAAAAGTCGAAGACATCTATCAAGAACTTGAGATTGGGAGGCTCGAATTTTAATTTAACCAACCAGAATTTTAAACTCCATTTCCAACAATTTCTAACTGCTATAACATAGAAAAAAATAGTAATGGATTATAGAGAGGAAAAACCTTTAAACTTTTAATTTCATTAGATTATAAAAAAATCAGCAGATTTCTTATGTACTAAACTTAAGCGGGGATGCAAATCAAAGTCCCTCCTTCTCCCCCATCACAGCTTGCGAGAGCAGCTATGCGCGCAGCACATGACCTGCAAAAAGTTACGTTGCTCTTCCCAGAATTGTTAAAAAAAAAAAAAATGTTTTTATAAAATTTTATCATATGCCAAGTTGAAGATCCAAGTGCTTGTACATAGTATTAATGAAATTAGGAACGACATATGTGCAAAGTTGCATTTAGGTGCTGGTAGGACAGAAACACTAAACTTAATATACAGGCCCAATGATAGTAGCTCAATTAAATCCTACAGACAATAGCAAAAGGAACACCAAGTACTGACAGAGTTTGCGGTATAGGCAATAAAGCCGCCATATTTGCTAGACAATCGTAGACTGCCAATGAGTCGATTGTTTTACTGGATTGGTAGATGAAGCACAGGGTTCCTGAGAAGTCAAAAGCACTGACGGCCATCGCAGAAGTTGATCGTTAGGGCATAATATTACAAAATACAAACCAACCAGGATTAAGGCAAGAGTTAAAACTTTGACATGCGGGTACTTTTTACTGCTTGAATGTGCAAATCAGATTTAAAATGGAAATTTTACCGTTTATTCACTCATACACAATGCTATGCTTCAGGGTACCAATCTTTTCAAAATATATCTCAATCTTATCACCAGGAGCTAAAAATTTGCCCTTTGCAAAACCAACTCCTCCAGGCGTGCCTGTCATAATCACGCTGCCTTTCTCCAGCGTAGTTCCCTGCGACAGAAATTCAATCATCCGCGGTACTTTAAACAAAAAGTCCGAAGTATTTGAGTGTTGTCTAAGCTCTCCATTAACAGTTGTTTTTAGTTCTAATCCTGACCCATCCCCAACTAATTCCTTTGACACAATGCATGGGCCTAAAGGTGCCGACTTATCAAAACCTTTAGAGAAACTCCACTGCGGGACAACGCCGGCAAATGCGGGATCACGTTGCCATTTACGCGCAGACATGTCATTTCCACACGTATACCCTGCAACGTATTCCATTGCCTTTTCAAGAGGGATATCTTTTCCAGTCTTGCCGAGAACAACCACAAGCTCACCTTCGTAATCCGATTGCTGATCTTGAGCGCACTTTGGAACCGGGGTTTCGGCGCCATAGTCGTCTATCGCGTGCGAGGGCTTGATGAACAAAGAAGGGAACGGGGGTGGTTTTCGTCCAGCTTCAACGATATGTTTGAGATAATTGAGGCCAATGCAACGAACTGTTGGAACCATAGAAGGCGTCAAAGGACCGAGAAGCTTTGTGACGGGCAAAACAGTGTCGGAGACAGCGCACGAGTCGGAGAATATATCACCATCGTCTCCGGGAGTAATCAGCTTTGCTTTTAGCGTTCCTAATTCATATAGCTTTGAAACGTCATCAGAGTCGGAGGAAACTATGGGCTCTCCGAACAATACCGATCCGTTCTCTTCAGTCTTGAAACGGATAAGACGAGTCCAGGCGACCATGTTGGAAAGTTTACGAGTTGAGCAAAGAGAGAATGACAATGTGCCTAGCCGAGAACCAATGTACGCAAAGAATAAAAGTCCGAGATGCAGCGCAACTGTGTTGAAGAGGCACAATGATGGCAAGACCGGGTGCCAGTGCAGATAAAATAAAGGTGGGGTCGGGAATATGCTCGGCTCTTGCAAGTGGTGGAGCTGTGTTTTCCCGAATAGGTGTATTCCGAAAATTACACCCGTCCTGCCCGCGAACAATTTGGTCATGCTCCGGGATCCAGACCAAAAGGCAGCAAGATAATGATATAACAAGTCATCGGTCGTGAATTCTTCTGGGTTCTGCACTTTACGCTCACATCTCAGCCATGTCTGTTGCTACGCAAACCGCTACCACCAACTCCGCTTCTTCCTCGGCCTCCGTCTTCCACTCCCGCGCTGAAGGCGGATCCGGGGAGCCTCTTCGCAACGAGTATCAAGATCTGCTTGCATCGCTGCCGGAAGCCAATGTGCGCGCACTCTGGACGTTCATGGCTGATGCCTCGCCGCCTGTGCCCAACCCGCGCGCAATCCCCTTTCTATGGAACTACCAGGACTCCCTCCGTCCTCGAATTATGGAGGCTGGCCGTCTAGTGCCCGCAGAACTTGCTGAGCGTCGTGTTCTTCTGCTCAATAATCCGGGAATTGTTGCGGCCGGTATGTTTGGCATTACGGACACTCTCTTCTCTGGCATCCAGCTCGTGAACCCCGGAGAGACAGCGCCTGCCCATCGCCATACCGCTTTTGCCCTTCGCTACATTATCGAGGGTAACAAGGGTTTTACAGATGTTGAGGGTGAAAAGCTGTACATGTATGAGGGCGACGTTATTCTTACACCTAACTGGAAATGGCACGATCATGGAAATGAAGGCGACAGACCGATGGTATGGCTTGATGGCCTTGACCTTCCAATCTGGCAGCGCGTGCCTGTGAACTTTACTGAAGAGTACGAGCATCCGAGGTACCCTGCTGAAGAGACAGATATTTCGGAGTATCTTTTCCGCTGGAGCGATGTCACCAAAGATTTGGACTCCCAGTCTGGAAGCTACGCAACTCACAACTATATCAAAGATGATGGATCCGAGCTTTCGGCTGTTGTTGGTGCTGATGCCTACCGCATTAATGCAAACACATCTATGCCTGTTCGTCTTGAAACCACTTGTTTTGTGTTTCACGTATATAAGGGAACCGGATATACTATTGTCGGAAAAGGTGACAAGAAGGTCAAACTGGAGTGGAAGTCAAAGGACGTATTTTGCATTCCGGCTTTTACTCAGTTCAAGTCTTTTGCCACTTCGGACTCTTATTTGTTTTCTTTCTGCGACAGACCTTTGTTGAAGAAACTAGAGGCTTATCGTGTTTTTGACGTTAAGGAGGAGGGGGAGGAGGAGTAGTTTCTTTTGTTGTTTTGCGATTTAAACTTTATGTTGGTATACATTTGTGCAGTGTGGGGAATCTGCAATGCTTTATTTTAGTTTGCGATTAGCAATAAATCAAGTTCTATGTCATATCTTGTCATGTCTTGTTACGGCTACAATGCCTTTAAAACTGAGTAAAAACTCGTACTCTATTAACATTAAGCAACTGCAAGTATGTAATGGAGAGCGGACGCGTATCGAACTCGTGCAGTGAAATTATTACTGGCGACTCGCTGCGGCTCCCATTACATGCGAAAATTGCCTCGGTTATTCCCAATCAGGAAATCATCCGAGAATCCAAGAACTGGCGACCGGGTATAATGTTTGGCCGGCTGCCTTTTATAACCCCTCCAAAACCAGCCCGATCCTGCTATGTGCTTTAGCAGCTTAAGGATCTAAAGTAGGAATCTAAAGTAGTTTTGGTTTATTGTTTGTACAAATGCCGTCATCGGTGAGCTTCAAAATTATCGTTGTAGGCGCCGGCCTTGGAGGCCTCGCCTGCGCCATTGCTCTCGCTCGCAAAGGCCATCAAGTTACACTTCTCGAAGCTGCCGAAATTCTAGGGGAGGTCGGTGCCGGAATTCAAATACCTCCAAACAGCTCAGCTGTTCTCAAGTATCTTGGCCTCTACGAAAAATTCCTGGATGTTATTTCGTGGCCTCGGGCAATTCATCTCTGTCGTTATTCTAATGGCGCAACCATTGGAACTACTCCGTTAAATCCTTATTTGACCGAAAGGTACGGTGCACCGTACTGGGTCATCCATCGTGCCGACTACCATCGTTTGCTACATGATGCAGCGGTGGAGAGCGGTGTTGATATTCATATTGCCAGCCGTGTTGTCGAGTGTAACGAATCCGTGCCTTCTGTTACGTGCTCAGATGGCAACACTTACACTGGCGATTTGATTGTTGCTGCCGACGGCATTCGCTCAATTATGCGCTCAACTATCTTTCCTTCTTTTACAGACGAGTTCGTTCCGTCTGGCACTTGCGCATTCAGAGCCACTGTTGACGCAAAGTTGATGGAACCTGACCCCGAACTCAAGCAGATGCTCGACTCGCCTTATACAAACTGCTGGATCGGACCTGGAGGACATATCATGACGTATGCTATTCGCAACAAAACTCTTTATAATCTTGTTATGATTCATCCTGGTGACTGCGAACCTGGAAAATGGAACATGCCAGGAGACTCGCAAGATATTCTTGCAGCATACGAGGGTTGGGATCCTAAGCTTGTTAAGCTGCTGGGACTTATCAAAACTTCGCTCAAATGGCGCGTGTGTTATCTTAAAGAGCTGCCCACTTGGGTTAATGAAAAGTCCACAGTCACTCTTCTTGGAGATGCCGCGCATGCTATGGTTCCCTTTCTTGCTCAGGGAGCTGCGCAGGCCATTGAAGATGGTGTTGTGTTGACAGAGTGCATTTCACGTGCAAAGTCGGCCGCGGACCTCCCAGCCCTTCTGAAGACCTACGAATCTATCCGCAAGCCTCGCACTACGCGCGTACAGCTGGGATCCATTAAATACGGCGATGTATGGCATTTTGAAGACGGCCCGGCCCAGGTTTTGCGAGACCAGCAGATGCTGATCGAATGCCAAAAGCTGGAAGACGAAGCAATTGATATCCATCCTGCCGTCGGCGACCCCAAGGCAGAAGTTCCGGGCTACGATTTAAGCAATCCTAACTATTGGTCGGACGACAAGTTCCAGCCTTGGTTGTTTGGCCACGATGCAGTAAAGACGGCAGAATATTACTTAAATAAGGCCGGCTGGTAGTTTGTCTGTATCATTATTGCTAGCGTTAAATTAAATAAAGAATTATTGTTTAACTCCTATAATTGGTAATTTGTTGATGAGTGAGTTCGCGTAGATGTGACGCAGGAATTTGCGGGGTAGAACCGAGTCACAGATTCTGTGAGTTTTGTGAGTGCGGGATGAGCTTTCACCGACTGACCGAGCAAAGTGTCGCCGGCACTACGCCATTTCCTCGCGCCGTCGAAGTGCCGCGAACTGTTGAGCACTAATTTTTTACGGGAAAGGTCCTATTTTTTTGTAGTCCAGGATGGAGGTCCTTACTTTTATTAACCGGTCGTCGCCGGGCACAATGACGCTCAAGCGCCAGCGTATTCCGCGCGCCTGCGAAGCCTGCCGCGAGCGCAAAGTCCGCTGCGATGGCGGCACTCCAACATGCGGACCCTGCCTCAGCCGCGACTCAAATCCGCCCTTGTGCGTCTACCGGACGAGGAAAAGAAGGGCGTTGTCTTCCTCGGCTACGTCCTCCGAGAGAGCTCGGATCCAGGTCGCGCCTGCGAGTGCTGATGATTTGTCGCCTACTGACTCGGTGGGATCGCTTGGCCCGGCTGTGGACTCCAGGAAAGGTCCGACACTACACGCATCCACATTCAATTCTTCAGCGACTGCGACTACTGCAAGTACAAAATCGCCTCACGCATCTACGACTAACGACTCGCTTTTGCTGCTGGCTGGCGTGTCTTCATCTTTTATGCCGCATGACTTGCCGCCTCCGACATCAACTGTAGAAAGTGAACTACCCCTCGCGCCGCCCACATCGGCCCATGCTACACCCGTATCAACTATACAACCACTGGATTCATATAATATATCTTCTTCGGGAGGAATCTCTAGCCCGTTCTCAATCAAACCATCACAGTCCGCAGGAGGCCTGCCTGCATCCGATCCGCGATCGCTTCGGCCACCCATGCAACCGACAATCACAGAAGCGGACGAGAATACAGAAGAAGAAAACCCCGATGCCATGGGCGCACACATGTCTTCATCTTCATCCGGGAAAAGTCCTTCTGCGTTCTTTGGCAGATCTTCAACATACGTATTCACTCAGCGCTTGAAGGAGATCATATCTGGTGCAAATCATATTCCTGTGCAACCTCTCAAAATTTCTAGACCGAGTCCAAGTAGTACTACTCATCTCGATCATTTCAACTCCTTTGACGTTATACTGCCGTCTCGTAAACTTGCTGATCATCTGGTGGGGCTCTATTTCCAGTTTACTCACAACCTGTATCCGTTCCTGCATCGTCCGAGCTTTATGGAGCTCTACGAATCGATCTGGTCAGGAGACGTATCTCTAGAGAAAAGACCTTATTTCTATGCTTCTCTGAATCTTGTGTTTGCAATTGGCGGTCAATTCTCCGACGACATGCCGACAGGTAATCGTGAGGAAGCCTTGCAAGTGTACTTTGAGCGCGCCAATAAAGTCTTGAATTTAGAAAGTTTGAATATGACTGGTGACCTACAAATGATACAGGCCTTGCTTTTGACTTGTCAATATTTACAGGGCACTAAACGGGCAAATATGTGCTGGAATCTCATGGGATTGACGGTCCGCATCGCGCAATCAAACGGATTACATGTGGATACAGATGAAACTGTCTGCGAAAACCGGATCGAGTTGGAATTGAGACGAAGATTGTGGTGGGGTTGTATACTTCTTGATAAGTAGGTGTTTTTTCTATTATTTTTTTATTTTTATTGTTATACAGCTATTGGACCACATTACTAAAATAAAACCAGATTGCTTGGAATGACACTTGGACGACCAACGATGATCTCAAACACCTGCACAGTGGCAATGCCGGAAATGGTCGACGATGAATACATTCATGAGAAATTTATACTGCCACAGCCCACAAACTCACCAAGTTTAATCACCTTTTTTGTAATGTCTGTCCGCTTTTTTGTAATCCTGGATGATATTATCAAGCAACTTTACGGCGGCGAGAAATCTGACTGGGACAAAGATGTGAAACTTACACTTGAGTACATTCAAAAATTAAATGACTGGCGCGACCAGATCCCATGGTTTTTGCGGGCATTTTCAAAAGAACACGATTTAAGTCATCTCGATGATCGGATGCAGAGGCAAGGCCGCATACTGCTTGCGAGATATTTACATGGTAGAGTACTTCTATTTCGAGCATGCCTGTTGCATTTACTCAATTATCAGTTCTCAAAGGAGGCCAAGCAGACGACAACAGACGACAGTCCACAAGAAAGGAGCTCATCCAACAATATTTCAAGTCCATCGGTGAGGGATTTCTGGAATGGAAAAGACTCGTTTTTACTAATGGGCTCAGTCTTTTGCGGTAGAATGTGTGTTGAATCTGCTCTTTCCCTAGCCGAGCTCACTTATGTGAACACCAAAGGTGAATCCAAGGGCCCGATATGGTGGTATAACTTATTCTATATATACACATCGGCTACGGTACTGTTAACTGCGCGTATGATTCCAGAAATCTGGAAAGATTTTGATGATGTGCAGTTTGCCAGAGTGTGGGATTATATCATGAGAACCACTGAGATGTTAGAGCTTAAATCCAAGAGCGCAACACTGTATAGAGAGTTTTTGGTTAAGATGAATGCGCAGACAATTGCCATTGCCAGTAAGCTTTTGTTTTACTCCCGGGTTTTGTATTAAATTGTCTTGTTAACACAATAAATAGATCGTCATAATGGCGCGAGCGAATACGGGTCAACCTTGCCAACGTCGTCAGTAGCCACCTACCGAAATTTGACTCACAGCTCTGATACGCAGATTCCAGCATTCAGTGATGCGACCCAGCTGCCGGAAGCTAACTCAAATGCCTCATACGCTGATACATTAACTCACGGGGGAATGGGAAACAATGGAGAGGGAAATATGGTGCAATTTTCAAGTGCAGGTTATGACTTGATAGAAGACTTGAACTGGCTAAACATGGCTTCATACACTGGTTTTCCATTTTTTGAAGAATAAATATCAGCGGTAAAGGTAAGGACTTCAAAAGGATTCGGATGAATCTGTGTCTGTAAATATTGTACAAACAGAGTATAGGAGCAGTTGATGTGAATGCATATCTAGTGACATCTAATCTCATCTCGACAGCAAAGCCGCGTCGTAGGTCACCTGGCAATTCATGCGACGAAAGTCCGACAGCACAGCGGTTTTGAAAGCTGCTCACAAAATATTTCTTTAAACAATCATCCTGTCGTTTAAAAGTTATATCTGGAGTCCTTGCGAAAGCAAGCTCGGAGAGTAAATTAATCCACACATTATCGGTACTGAAAGTAAATTATGACAGTTTTATACCACATTAATTTGTCCACTCATATGAACATGCAACGGCAATAATGACTCTCACTTAGTTTTTGAGACGTCATATTTAGGTTGTAAGCCAATTCTCGGTTGCAATACCATGATGCATGTGCGCAACGTAGTAGGAGAAACACAATATAATATTTAGATTTTTATCGATTGTACTTATTTACAGCTTTCCAAGAATGTCTCTATTCCCATTAGTGTTATTATTACTATCCACAAGCGCTTGCGTCCTTCATAAATATAGCCTTAAAGTTTCATCGATTGTTTATCGTGTAATGTTAATTTAATGTAATTTCTAATAATAAAATAAATATTATATCTGTAACCTCTTTTGGTATACACCAAATTAAACTATATGCTCCATCTGGGATGCGAGCTCAAAAAATACGCAAGTTTTATCATAGGGTTTTATCATAGGGTTTTATCATAGGGTTTTATCATAGGGTTTTATC